>CM034463.1:28951119-29055744 GCA_019925255.1 Litchi chinensis | reverse complement strand
CGTCTAATTTCAATTTGAGTTGCTGTGAGACACCGTCCAACACTTTTGCCGATTTTGCACTTATATTCCGTTTACTGTGGTTTGGTGGCCCCCGAAGTCTCCTAATTATTTCGTCTCATCAAATAGGGCATTCCATGGGGTTTGGGCCCAACGCACCTGTCAAATTTCGATTAGAGTTGCCTGAGTCGCCGTCGAGCACTTTTGCGGATTTTGCACACATATTCCGTTTACTGTGGTTTGGTGCCCTCCGGAGGCTACTAATTTGCTCGTCTCATCAAATAGGCCATTCCAAGGAGTTTGGGGCCCAACGCGCCCATCTAATTTTGATTAAAGTTACCGTGTGGCACCGTTGAGCACTTTGGCCGATTTTGCACTAATATTCTGTATACTGTGGTTTGGTGGCCTCCAAAGGCTCTTAATTTGCTCTTCTCATCAAATATTCCAAGAAGTTTGAGGCCCAACGCACCTGTCTAATTTCGATTTGAGTTGCCATGAGATACCGTCGAGCACTTTTGCCGATTTTGCGCTCAAATTCCGTTTACTATGGTTTGGTGTCCCTTGAAGTGTCCTAATTATCTCGTCTGATCAAATAGGCCTTTCTAAGGGGTTTGGACCCAACGCACCCATGAAATTTCGATTAGAGTTGCCGTGAGTCACCGTCGAGCACTTTTGCCGATTTTGCACTCATATTCCGTTTACTATGGTTTGGCTGGCCCTGAAGTCTCCTAATTATCTCGTTTCATCAAATAGGGCATTCCAAGGTGTTTGGGCCCAGCGCCTGCGTCAAATTTCGATTAGAGTTGCCGTGAGTCACCGTCGAGCACTTTTGCTGATTTTGAACTCATATTCCGTTTACTATGGTTTGGCGGCCCCCGAAGTCTCCTAATTATCTCGTCTCATCAAATAGGCCATTCCAAGGGGTTTGGGCCCAACGCACCTGTCAAATTTCGATTACAGCTGCTGTGAGTGACCATTGAACACTTTTGCCGATTTCGCACACATTCCGTTTACTGTGGTTTGGTGGCCTCTGGAGACTCCTAATTTGCTCCTCTCATCAAATAGCCCATTCCATGGAGTTTGGGGCCCAATGCACCCATCTAATTTCGATTAAAGTTACCGTGTGCCACCGTCGAGCACTTTTGCCGATTTTGCACTCATATTCCGTATACTGTGGTTTGATGGCCTCCGAAGGCTCTGACATTGCTCGTCTCATCAAATACGCAATTCCAAGAAGTTTGGGACCTAACGCACCTGTCTAATTTTGATTAAAGTTGCTGTGAGGTAGAATGGAGAACTTTTGCCTATTTTCAACGAATATTCCGTTCACTGTGGTTTTGTGGCACCCGAAGGCCTGATTTTCTCGTCTAATCAAAGAGGCCATTCCAAGGAGTTCGGGGCCCAACGCATCCGTCTAATTTCGATTTAAGTTGCCGTGAGACACCGTCCAGCACTTTTGCAGATTTTCTACTCATATTCTGTTTACTGTGGTTTGGTGGCCCCTGAAGTCTCCTAATTATTTCGTCTCATCAAATAGGGATTTCCATGGGGTTTGGGCCCAACGCACCCGTCAAATTTCGATTAGAGTTTCCTTAGTCACCGTCGAACACTTTTGCCGATTTTGCACACATATTCCGTTTACTATGGTTTGGTGGCCTCCGAAGGCTCCTAATTTGCTTGTCTCATCAAATAGGCCATTCCGAGGAATTTGGGGCCCAACGCACCTGTCTAATTTCAATTAAAGTTACCGTGTGGCACCGTCGAGCACTTTTGCCGATTTTGCATTCATATTCCGTATACTGTGGTTTGCTGGCCTCCAAAGGCTCTTAATTTGCTCGTCTCATCAAATAGGCCATTCCAAGAAGTTTGGGCCCAACGCACCCGTCTAATTTCGATTTGAGTTGCCGTGAGATACTGTCCGGTACTTTTGCTGATTTTGCACTCATATTCCGTTTACTGTGGTTTGGTGTCCCCCGAAGTGTCCTAATTATCTCGTCTGATCAAATAGGCCTTTCCAAGGGGTTTGGGCCCAACGCACCCGTCAAATTTCGATTAGAGTTGCCTTGAGCCATTGCCGAGCACTTTTGCTGATTTTGCACTCATATTCTACTTACTGTGGTTTGGCTGGCCCGTAAGTCTCCTAATTATCTCGTCTCATCAAATACGCCATTCCAAGGGGTTTGGCCCCAGCGCCCCTGTCAAATTTCGATTAGAGTTGCCGGGGGTCACCATCGAGCACTTTTGCCGATTTTGCACTCATAATCCGTTTACTGTGGTTTGGCGGCCCCCGAAGTCTCCTAATTGTCTCGTCTCATCAAATAGGCCATTCCAAGGGGTTTGGGCCCAACGCACCCGTCAAATTTCGATTATAGTTGCCGTGAGTCACCATCGAACACTTTTGCCGATTTTGCACACATATTCCGTTTACTGCGGTTTGCTGGCGTCCGAAGGCTCCTAATTTGCTTGTTTCTTCAAATAGGCCATTCCATGGAGTTTGGGGCCCAACGCACCCGTCTAATTTCGATTTGAGTTGCCGTGAGACACCGTCGAGCACTTTTGCCGATTTTGCACTCATATTCCGTATACTGTGGTTTGCTCGGCTCCGAAGGCTCTTAGTTTCCTCGTCTCATCAAATAGGCCTTTGATGCGACCCCCGTCGATTTATTTCACAATTGATACCTAAGACCATTCTAATCTCTGGTTTGAATGGAAACCGCGACCCAACACCTATAACGAGATGTGAACCTTGGTATAAGGTTGACGCCACAATCAAGGAAGGAATGCTCGATTGATAAGTCAAGGAGGAACGCCACAGAGAAATCTGATAAGTTCCAGTTAGTTCTCAAAGAACTAAAGAAAAATTAAACTCTCAATTTTCATTCAGTTCAATCTGTCTCTATTGCATCTTTTGTTGTTCTTTATAAACTAAAAACTCTAAAAGAAAAGAGAGGCTACACGCCTTTTCCAAGAAGGGAACAAAATATTCGGCCATTAAATGCCTTACAAAATAGGAAACTAATTAAACTAAAACAAGCAACTAATTGTCTTGATCCCTGTTTGGAAGGCTGAAATCAGCCTCTTAATTTGGGAAACAAATCAATTCCTTATTCATTGAAAATCTAAAAAGGAAACAACTGAAATTGAATCTTCTCCAAACACCCAGCTTGTGCCACACGCCCAAGCTCAACTCCTATTCAGCCCAATCAATTGCCTTGATGATGTTAATTTGGCCTTGGTCTTCATATGGGCTCATCTTAGACTTTATTAATTCGGAATCAGCCCAAGTGTCTTGAATCAGTCCATTTAGGGCTTCCTTGAATCTCTTAGCCCTTGCCCTTGTTATTGGCCCAACCAGAAAATGTAATGGATCACTTGGTGCAGCTCCCTTGTTCGTATCAGCCTTTCCAAGAAGTTTGGGGCCCAAGGCACATATCTAATTTTGATTAGAGTTGCCATGAGGTAGAGTGGAGCACTTTTGTCGATTTTCAACGAATATTCCGTTCACTGTGGTTTTGTGGCCCCAAAGGCTCCTAATTTGCTCGTCTTTTAAAATAGGCCATTCCAAGGAGTTTGGGGCCAACTCGCCCGTCTAATTTCGATTTGAGTTGCCGTGAGACGACACCGTCAAGCACTTTTGCCGATTTTGCACACATATTCTGTTTACTATGGTTTGGTGGCCTCCGGAGGAGCCTAATTTGCTCGTGTCATCCAATAGGCCATTCCAAGGAGTTTGGGGCCCAACGCTCCCGTCTAATTTCGATTAAACTTGCCGTGTGGCACCGTCAAGCACTTTTGCTGATTTTCTACGAATATTCCGTTCACTGTGGTTTTGTGGCCCCCGAAGGCTCCTAATTTGCTCGTCTAATCAAATAGGCCATTCCAAGGAGTTTGGGGCCCAACGCGCCCGTATAATTACGATTTGAGTTGCCGTGAGACATCGTCGAGCACTTTTGCCGATTTGGCACTCATATTCAGTGTACTGTTGTTTGCTAGGCTCCGAAGGCTCTTAGTTTCCTCGTCTCATCAAATATGCCATTCCAAGAAGTTTGGGGCCCAACGCACCCATCTAATTTCGATTTGAGTTGCCATGAGACACCGTCGAGCACTTTTGCCGATTTTGCACACATATACCGTTTACTGTGGTTTGGTGGCCCCCGAAGGATCCTAATTTTCTCGTCTAATCAAATAGGCCATTCCAAGGAGTTTGGGGCCCAACGCACCCGTCTAATTTTGATTTGAGTTGCCGTGAGACACCGTCGAGCACTTTTACCGATTTTGCACACATATACCGTTTACTGTGGTTTGGTGGCCCCCGAAGGCTCCTAATTTGCTCGTCTAATCAAATAGGCCATTCCAAGGAGTTTGGGGCCCAACGCACCCGTCTAATTTCGAGTTGAGTTGCCGTGACACGCCGTCGAGCACTTTTGCTGATTTTTCACACATATTCCGTATACTATGGTTTGGTGGCCTCTGGAGGCTCCCAATTTGCTCATATAATCCAATAGGCCATTCCAAGGAGTTTGGGGATCAACGCTCCGGTCTAATTTCGATTAAAGTTGCCGTGTGGCACCGTCAAGCACTTTTGCTGATTTTCTACGAATATTCCGTTCACTGTGGTTTTGTGGCCCCCAAAGGCTCCTAATTTGCTCGTCTAATCAAATAGGCCAATCCAAGGAGTTTGGGGCCCAACGCGCCCGTCTAATTTCGATTTGAGTTGCTGTGAGACACCGTCGAGCACTTTTGCCAATTTTGCACTCATATTCCTTATACTGTGGTTTGCTAGGCTCCGAAGGCTCTTAATTTCCTCGTCTCATCAAATATGCCATTCCAAGAAGTTTGGGGCCCAACGCACATATCTAATTTTGATTAGAGTTGCCGTGAGGTAGAGTGGAGCATTTTTGTCGATTTTAAACGAATATTCCGTTCACTATGGTTTTGTGGCCCCCGAAGGCTCCTAATTTGCTCGTCTAATCAAATAAGCCATTCAAAGGAGTTTGGGGCCCAACGCGCCCATCCAATTTTGATTAAAGTTTCCATGTGGCACCGTCGAGCACTTTTGCCGATTTTGCACTCATATTCCGTTTACTGTGGTGTGCTGGGCGCCAATGGCTGTGAGTTTCCTTGTCTCATCAATTAGGCCATTCCAAGAAGTTTGGGGCCCAACGCACCCGTCTAATTTTGATTTGAGTTGCCGTGAGACACCGTCGAGCACTTTTGCTAATTTTGCACACATATACCGTTTACTGTGGTTTGGTGGCCCTCGAAGGATCCTAATTTGCTCGTCTAATCAAATAGGCCATTCCAAGGAGTTTGGAGCCCAACGCACCTGTCTAATTTCGATTTGAGTTGCCGTGAGACACCGTCGAACACTTTTACCCATTTTGCTCACATATACCGTTTACTGTGGTTTGGTGGCCCCCGAAGGCTCCTAATTTGTCGTTTAATCAAATAGGCCATTGCAAGGAGTTTGGGGCCCAACGCACCCGTCTAATTTCGAGTTGAGTTGCCGTGAGACGCCGTCCAGCACTTTTGCTGATTTTTCCCACATATTCCGTATACTATGGTTTGGTGGCCTCTGGAGGCTCCTAATTTGCTCATGTAATCCAATAGGCCATTCCAAGGAGTTTGGGGATCAACGCTCCGGTCTAATTTTGATTAAAGTTGCCGTGTGGCACCATCAAGCACTTTTGCTGATTTTCTACGAATATTCCGTTCACTTTGATTTTGTGGGCCCCGAAGGCTCCTAATCTGCTCATCTCATGAAAGAGGCCATTCCAAGGAGTTTGGGGCCCAACGCACCCGTCCAATTTCGATTAAAGTTGCCGTGTGGCACCGTCGAGCACTTTTGCCGATTTTGCACTCATATTCCATGTATTGTGGTTTGCTGGGCAGCGAAGGCTGCTAGTTTCCTCGTCTCATCAAAGAGGCCATTCCAAGAAGTTTGGGGCCCAACGCACATAATTTTGATTAGAGTTGCCGTGAGGTAGAGTGGAGATCTTTCGCCAATTTTCAACGAATATTCCGTTCACTGGCCTTTTGTGGCCCCCGAAGGCTCCTAATTTGCTCGTCTAATCAAATAGGCCAATCCAAGGAGTTTGGGGCCCAACGCACCCGTCTAATTTCGATTTGAGTTGCCATGACACATCGTCGAGCACTTTTGCCGATTTTGCACTCATATTCCGTATACTGTGGTTTGCTAGGCTCCGAAGCAACTTAGTTTCCTCGTCTCATCAAATAGGCTATTCCGAGGAGTTTGGGGCCCAACGTACCCGTCTAATTTCTATTTGAGTTACCGTGAGACACCGTTGAGCGCTGTTGCCGATTTTGCACTCATATTCCGTTTACTGTGGTTTGCTGGGCGCCGAAGGCTGTTAGTTTCCTCGTCTCATCAAATAGGCCATTCCAAGAAGTTTGGAGCCCAACGCACATATCTAATTTTGATTAGAGTTGTCATGAGGTAGAGTGGAGCACTTTTGTCGATTTTAAACGAATATTCCGTTCACTGTGGTTTTGTGTCCCCCTGAGGCTCCGAATTTGCTCGTCTAATCAAATAGGTCATTCCAAGGAGTTTGGGGCCCAACGCGCCCGTCTAATTTCGATTTGTGTTGCCGTGAGACACCGTCGAGCACTTTTGCCTATTTTGCACACATATTCCATTTACTGTGGTTTGGTGGCCTCCGGAGGCTCCTAATTTGCTCGTGTCATCAAATAAGCCATTCCAAGGAGTTTGGGGCCCAATTCGCCCGTCTAATTTCGATTTGAGTTGCCGTGAGACACCGTCGAGCACTTTTGCCGATTTTGCACACATATACCGTTTACTGTGGTTTGGTGGCCTCCGGAAGCTCCTAATTTGCTCGTGTCATCAAATAGGCCATTCCAAGGAGTTTGGGGCCCAACGCACCCATCTAATTTCAATTTGAGTTGCTGTGAGACACCGTCGAGCACTTTTACTGATTTTGCTCTCATATTCCATATACTGTGGTTTGCTGGGCTCCAAAGGCTCTTAGCTTCCTTGTCTCATTAAATAGGCCATTCCAACAAGTTTTGGGTCCAACGCATCTATCTAATTTGGATTAGAGTTGCCGTGAGGTAGAGTGGAGCACTTGTGCCGATTTCCAACGAATATTCCGTTCACTGTGGTTTTGTGGCACCTGAATGCTCCTAATTTGCTCGTCTCATCAAATAGGCCATTCCAAGGAGTTTGGGGCCCAACTTGCCAGTCTAATTTTGATTTAAGTTGCCGTGAGACACCGTAGAGCACTTTTGCCGATTTTGCAGACATATACCATTTACTGTGGTTTGGTGGCCTCCGGAGGCTCCTAATTTGCTCGTGTCATCAAATAGGCCATTCCAAGGAGTTTGGGGTCCAACGCATCTGTCTAATTTCAATTTGAGTTGCCGTTAGACACAGTCGATCACTTTTGCCGATTTTGCACTCATATTCCGTATACTGTGGTTTGCTGGGCTCCAAAGGCTGTTAGTTTCCTCGTGTCATCAAATAGGCTATTCCAAGAAGTTTGGGGCCCAATGCACATATCTAATTTTTATTAGAGTTGCCGTGAGGTAGAGTGGAGTACTTTTGCCGATTTTCAACGAATATTCCGTTCACTGTGATTTTGTGGCCCCCGAAGGCTCCTAATTTGCTCGTCTAATCAAATAGGCCATTCCTAGGAGTTTAGGGCCCAACACGCCTGTCTAATTTCGATTTGAGTTGCCGTGAGACACCGTCGAGCACTTTTGCCGATTTTGCACACATATACCGTTTACTGTGGTTTGGTGGCCTCCGAAGGCTCTTAATTTGCTCGTCTCATCAAATAGGCCATTCCAAGGAGTTTGGGGCCCAACGCACCCGTCCAATTTCAATTAAAGTTGCTGTGTGGCACCGTTCAGCACTTTTACCGATTTTGCACTCATATTTCGTATACTATAGTTTGCTGGGTGGCGAAGGCTGTTAGTTTCCTTGTCTCATCAAATAGGCCATTCCAAGAAGTTTGGGGCCCAACGCACATATCTAATTTTGATTAGAGTTGCCGTGAGGTAAAGTGGAGCACTTTGTTGGATTTTAAACGAATATTCCATTCACTGTGGTTTTGTGGCCCCCGAAGGCTCCGAATTTGCTCGTCTAATCAAATAGGTCATTCCAAGGAGTTTGGGGCCTAACGCGCCCGTCTAATTTCTATTTGTGTTGCCGTGAGACACCGTCGAGCACTTTTGCCTATTTTGCACACATATGCCGTTTACTGTGGTTTGGTGGCCTCCGGAGGCTCCTAATTTGCTCGTGTCATCCAATAAGCCATTCCAAGGAGTTTGGGGCCCAACGCACCCGTCTAATTTCGATTTGAGTTGCCGTGAGACACGATCGAGCCCTTTTGCCGATTTTGCTCTAATATTCCGTATATTGTGGTTTGCTGGGCTCCGAAGGCTCTTAGTTTCCTCGTGTCATCAAATAGGCCATTCCAAGAAGTTTGGGGCCCAACCCACCTATCTAATTTTGATTAGAGTTGCCATGAGGTAGAGTGGAGCACTTTTGTCGATTTTCAACGAATATTCCGTTCACTGTGGTTTTGTGGGCCCTGAAGGCTCCTAATTTGCTCGTCTTATAATATAGGCCATGCCAAGGGGTTTGGGGCCCAACTCGCCCGTCTAATTTCGATTTGAGTTGCCGTGAGACACCGTCGAGCACTTTTGCCGATTTTGCACACATATACTGTTTACTGTGGTTTGGTGGCCTCCAAAGGCTCCTAATTTGCTCATGTCATCAAATAGGCCATTCCAAGGAGTTTGGGGCCCAACGCACTCATCTAATTTCGATTTGATTTGCCGTGAAACACTGTCGGAGCACTTTTGCCAATTTTGCTCTCATATTCCGTATACTGTGGTTTGCTGGGCGCCGAAGGCTCTTAGCTTCCTCGTCTCATTAAATAGGCCATTCCAACAAGTTTGGTGCCCAACACATCTATCTAATTTTTATTAGTGTTGCCGTGACGTAGAGTGGAGCACTTTTGCCAATTTCAAATGAATATTCCGTTCACTGTGGTTTTGTGGCACCTGAATGCTCCTAATTTGCTCGTCCAATCAAATTAGGCCATTCCAAGGAGTATTGGGCCCAACGCGACAATCTAATTTCGATTTAAGATGCCGTGAGACACCGTCGAGCACTTTCGCCAATTTTGCACATATATACCGTTTACTGTGGTTTGGTGGGCTCTAGAGGCTCCTAATTTGCTCGTGTCATCAAATAGGCCAATCCAAGGAGTTTGGGGCCCAACGTACCCGTCTAATTTCGATTTGAGTTGCCGTGAGACACCGTCGAGCACTTTTGCCGATTTTGCACTCATATTTCGTATACTGTGGTTTGCTGGACTCCAAAGGCTGTTAGTTTCCTCGTGTCATCAAATAGGCCATTCCAAGAAGTTTGGGGCCCAACGCACATATCTAATTTTTATTAGAGTTGCCGTGAGATAGAGTGGAGCACTTTTGCAGATTTTCAACGAATATTCCGTTAACTGTGATTTTGTGGCCCCCGAAGCCTCCTAATTTGCTCATCTAATCAAATAGGCCATTCCAAGGAGTTTGGGGCCCAACGCACCCATCTAATTTAGATTTGAGTTGCCGTGAGACACCGTCGAGCACTTTTGCCGATTTTGCACACATATACCGTTTACTGTGCTTTGGTGGCATCCGAAGTCTCCTAATTTGCTCGTGTCATCAAATAGGCCATTCCAAGGAGTTTGGGGCCCAACGCACCCGTCTAATTTCGATTTGAGTTGCCGTGAGACACTGTCGAGCACTTTTGCCAATTTTGCACACATATACCGTTTACTATTGTTTGGTGACCTCCGAAGGCTCCTAATCTGCTCGTCTCATCAAATAGGCCATTCCAAGGAGGTTGGGGCCCAACGCACCCGTCTAATTTCAATTTGAGTTGCCATGAGACACGGTCGAGCAGTTTTGCCAATTTTGCACTCATATTCTGTATACTGTGGTTTGCTGGGCTCCAAAGGCTATTAGTTTCCTTGTCTCATCAAATAGGCTATTCCAAGAAGATTGGGGCCCAACGCACATATCTAATTTTTATTAGAGTTGCTGTGAGGTAGAGTGGAGCACTTTTGCCGATTTTCAACGAATATTCCGTTCACTGTGATTTTGTGGCCCCCGAAGGCTCCTAATCTGCTCGTCTCATCAAATAGGCCATTCCAAGGAGTTTAGGGCCAGACGCACCCGTCCAATTTCGATTAAAGTTGCCGTGTTGCACCGTCGAGCACTTTTGCCGATTTTGCACTCATATTCCGTATACTGTGGTTTGCTGGGCGGCGAAGGCTGTTAGTTTCCTCGTCTCATCAAATAGGCCATTTCAAGAAGTTTGGGCCCAACGCACAAAATTTTGATTAGAGTTGTCGTGAGGTAGAGTGGAGCACTTTTGTTGATTTTCAATGAATATTCCGTTCATTGGGTTTTGTGGCCCCCGAAAGCTCGTAATTTGCTCGTCTAATCAAATACGCCATTCCAAGAAGTGTAGGTCCCAACGCGCCCGTCTAATTTCAATTTGACTTGCCATGAGACATCGTCGAGCACTTTAGCCGATTTTGCACTCATATTCCGTATACGGTGGTTTGCTAGGCTTCGAAGGCACTTAGTTACCTCGTCTCATCAAACAGGCTATTCCAAGGAGTTTGGGGCCCAACGCACCCGTCTAATTTCGATTTGAGTTGCTGTGAGACACCGTCGAGCACTTTTGCTGATTTTGCACTCATATTCCATATACTGTGGCTTGCTGGGCGCCGAAGGCTGTTAGTTTCCTCATCTCATCAAATAGGCCATTCCAAGAAGTTTGGGGCCCAACGCACATATCTAATTTTGATTAGAGTTGCCGTGAGGTAGAGTGTAGCACTTTTGTCGATTTTCAACGAATATTCCGTTCACAGTGGTGTTTTGTGGCCCCCGAAGGCTCCTAATTTGCTTGTCTAATCAAATAGGCCGGTCCAAGAAGTTTGGGGCCCAACACGCCCGTCTAATTTTGATTTGATTTGCCGTGAGACATCGTCCAGCACTTTTGCCGATTTTGCACACATATACCGTATACTGTTGTTTGCTAGGCTCCGAAGGCTCTTAGTTTCCTCGTCTCATCAAATAGGCTATTCCAAGAAGTTTGGGGCCCAACGCACATATCTAATTTTTATTACAGTTGCCGTGAGGTAGAGTGGAGCACTTTTGACGATTTTCAATGAATATTGCGTTCACTGTGGTTTGGTAGCCTCCGGAGGCTCCTAATTTGCTCGTGTCATCAAATAGGCCATTCCAAGGGGTTTGGGGATCAACGCACCCTTCTAATTTCGATTCAAGTTGCAGTGTGGCACCGTCAAGCACTTTTGCCGATTTTCAACGAATATTCCATTCACTATGGTTTCATTGCCCCCGAAGGCTCATAATCTGCTCGTCCCATCAAATAGGCCATTCCAAGGAGTTTGGGGCCCAACGCACCTGTCTAATTTCTATTCAAGTTGCCAGGTGGCACCGTTGAGCACTTTTGCCGATTTTGCACTCAAATTCCGTATATTGTGGTTTGCTGGGCTCCGAAGGCTCTTAGTTTCCTCGTCTCATCAAATGGGCCATTCCAAGAAGTTTGGGGCCCAACGCACCTATCTAACTTTGATTAGAGTTGCCGTGAGGTAGAGTGGATCACTTTTGCTGATTTTCAACGAATATTCCGTTCACTGTGGTTTTGTGGCTACCGAAGGCTCCTAATTTGCTCGTCTAATCAAATAGGCCATTCCAAGGAGTTTGGGGCCCAACGCACCCGTCGAATTTCGATTTGGGTTTCCGTTAGACACCGTCGAGCACTTTTTGCCGATTTTGCACACATATACCGTTTACTGTGGTTTAGTGGCCCCCGAAGGCTCCTAATTTGCTCGTAATCAAATAGGCCATTCCAAGGAGTTTGGGGCCTAACGTGATGAGAACCCCGTACCCCGTATATATATGATACGACACCCAGAAGCAATTTGAATCAACAACCCCAAGAAAGTTTAATTCAGGAATAGATAAAAGAAAATAAAAGAAAGTACCTTGACCCAATGATTAGCAAACCACGAACCAAGATAACAAAGACGCCACTCCCAAGAACAAGAGAAGAATGAGGGAGATAAGTCAAGTTGATAATTCAAGAATCAATCCTTGATAAATTCTCACAGTTCTTCAAGAACAAAGAGAGAAAACTGATATTTCATTCATAAAATTGGCTAATCCCGTTTATGAGGTTTACATCGCTTTTTATAGGCAAAATAAATTAAACCCTAGCTTCTAAACATCACTTGGACGTCCTAATACCTTAATACACCCCACTTGGGCTTGAAAAAGCTAAGTTGGGCTTAAAATAACTAAATTTGACAGCCTAAAACATAAACCCATGACCCATCACGAAATTAAGTAAATAAAAAGCCCAATGTAATCAAAGTTTGATACTTAACAAACTAATTAAATAAACTAACTTAATTAAACCAGCCCATGAGACAAATTAAGCCCAAATTAATACAAACAAATGGAATCAGCCCAATTTGCCTTCAAATAACCACCCAAGCCTTTAATCTTTATGATCTTGGACTTTAATCATGTTTTGAAGCCAAGTAACTGTTAGGAATGTATGCATGAGCTTTTTAAAATCATTTCGGGTTGTCCTGGAAAAACTTATGAAAACATCGTAAAAAGGAACAACCCTATTTTGAAAACCTGGCTCTAATACCAAAGTTAACGGGCCTTGCTCCTACTCTCCAAACGACCCGCCCGGCACCCCACAGTAACCCTTCAGACGGGATCCCCTCCGGCTGAAAGATTCCCGTGAAGCTAAACCTTTTTAAAACTAAACTTAGAAAACTCATTTCAGAAACTCTTTTTACAAAACATTTGTCAGCTAAATAGAGTGGGAACTTTTTCAATTTAAAAATTATATTTATGAAAAGCATTTTTGTAACAATTTTGACAGCACGACGACTATTTTTCTGAAAAATGTCACATTGTGAAATCGAAATCAAAACCTGTGCACTTTGTATAATAATCATTTTCTCAACTACAGGGCCTCAAACCCGTTTTCCACAATCACATACATTCTCAACATAAACATCAATTTCGAATTAAGTTTATATTTATAAAACATGGCATGCATGATCGAATATATACAAAAACTCAAGTATGAAATTTATATTTACATATAGTTTAAAAACATCCGTAAGTTCAAAACTAAGTATCATATATGAAAGCAAAAAGATATCACAGTTACGCCCGACGATACGTGTCACTACTCCTGATGAGAGATCCCTACTGTCTGGTCACCTGCACCTGTACCTGACCCTGCAGGATTTTTATTTTAAAGAAACAACAAACTAGGGTGAGTATAAATCACTCAATGTGTAGCATTAGTTTCTATTCAAAACATTACTAGAAGGTTCTCCTTAAAAACATTTTTTAATCTCATTTCATAAATAAAATCATGTTGTACAATATAATTGCATCTATATATCGAGAACCCGAAACTTTTCAATGCAAGAATATTCATTAATATTTCTCATAAGTATCGTAACTCACAAAAATGTTGTAATAACTTGAAAAGCCAATATTTAATTCACTAATCACATTTTCATGCTTTTTAATTACTGAAATACGAGTTAACGTGTAATCTCTTATTCAATTTCTCATTTCATACTTGTAATCTATTAGTGATAGCGATTTTCTTTTCGAAAAACATTTTTATTTAAAAAAAAACATGCTATTTACTATTACTTTTGAATCATACGGTACTAACACACTAATGCATGGCGGAGCGGAATCCCACATCATCTCAGGCCATGCCGTATGGCGGAGTGGAATCCTTCATCGTCTCAAGCCATACGTATCCGATATCATGTAGCGGAATCATCCCTCGCTACGGAGCAGAATCCTACATCGTCTCAGATAATAAGCTAGCTTAATCGTAGCCTATAGGGAGCGGAATCTCACATCGTCTCCTAGGCGGAAACCCACATCACCTTTGGTACTCTACCGATACCAGAAATCACATAAAATACATATATACGTACCAAATTCTATAAATCATCTCAAATCACAAGTTTCACACTTCAAAACTGTAGTAATTCATGCAAGTTGGTAAAACTCGTCTTTCATATATATATAAAAAAATTAATCAATTTACAATCATTAACAACATGGATATATATATATATTAACACACATATGTAATGTGAATAAAAATAATCTCATCTCAAAATATTTTCGTTAGAACGCTCACATGAATTCCATAGCTGGCTAACTTTTTCTAACAACGGGAAATCCTCTTTATCCGTCTTCGAAAATCCTACACATTATCCGTAATCGATTTTTCATACTACAATTCGAATGATGTTACTAGTTCAAATCTATAAACAAGAAAATTCAACGGATCACTCAACGAATATATCACTTCGAAACGTCGTTTAATAATCCACTTTCACTTCAATTATTCTCAATTATCATTCGTTCACCATTTTAATAATTTAAACTTTATAAACATATCAATTCGAAACTAAAATTGCGCAAACGAAATTTTACAACAACTTCAGACTCAAATCTTACCTCTAGCCGCACCTAAGCAATAACCTTAGTATTGATTCTTTTCACGTTTTCAATTCATTTCGCATTCAAACAAATCACAATTCAATATAAGCTTATTTAAATCCAATAGATATCGCTTTTGAATGTTTTCGAATTCTAAATTCGCGAAATGACCGTTTAACATTTAACAAATCTGTATTCGATTTCCGAGCTCACCCTAACATACAAATACTTCCAAGATCACATAACCCAAACGAAAATAATTTGAAATGACCATATTACCCTTGAGGCCGAATGCATATATCCCCCCAAAATCACATTTCCAAGTTATTTCACATCTCATAACACATCTAACACATGCTAAATTCATCCAAAACAATTTCAAATAATCAAAACTCAATTCAAGCTCAAACAATATACAATAGCCAAACCTATACATATATATTTTTATTTTCAAAATTCATCCATCATCCAAGTCATTCACAAACCAATCTCCTCACTAATGAGATGATATATCCTAAGGCCCAAGCATGCATTTTCATCAAAAATTCTTTTCGGAAACTCAACGAAAATGCTCTGAAAAACAAAACTCTTACCTTTAGAAATTGTCTAAAATGCTACCAAATGGAATTTAGGAGTTTTGCATGTGTTCTAATTCTTCAAGAACATCACCAAATCCACATGCATGCTCTCGGTCACCACATATACACTTTTGCCGTGACATGCAATGGAATCTTGAGGGAGATTGATGTTTGACCGAGAGAGATTTGTGAGGTTTGAGCTTCGGTTTTGAGAGAAGAACAAGAAAGTGAGAGCTTTGAGTGGCTTCGGCTTTTGAGAGAGAAAATGAGAAGATGAGAGAATGAGATATTGCTTTACTTTTGTCGTGAATGACTAAGGACAATTTAAAAAAATTTTGCTTTGCTTTATACTTATATAAGAGATAAAATTTAATAATTATTTAAATCTTAGTTTTGAGACACTTGTCATAAGGATTCCATGAATGCGTTCCAAGTGTCCTCCATGCATTGATTCCGTTTACCAAGTGTCTTGCATGCTAACTTGCCCATGCCACTTGTCTCACGCGTTCTCCCAAGCTTCCATAATCTCTTTTCGTATCCGGAATCTTATCGGGTACATCTAAAAATTTTATTGAAATCCAATTTCAAATCCGAAAACTACGTTAATATTCTCGATTTATCGTTCGAGTCCGTTCGTTTTAATAAAATTTTGGTTTGAAAGTCATAAATCGTTCCCTAACCCTTCCGAACATTTTTATGAAAATTCGATTATTTAACTGAGTTCGAATACTTGATCCACTTTAAGAATCTGAGCTTAAGGATAGTTTAGAGTTGCATGCTAACATTCCGAGGGGTTTGGGGTCCAACGCCCCCGTCTAATTTCGTTTAGAGTTGTCGTGTGGCACTGTGCATCACTTTTACAGATTTTCCACTCATATTCCATTTACTGTGGTTTGGTGGCCACAAAAGGCTCCTAATTTGCTCGTCTCATCAAATACACAATTCTGAGGGGTTTGGGGCCCAACGGCTTAATCAAATTTGTTTTGGAGTTACCGTGTGGTATTGTGTGGCACTTTCGCCGATTTTGCATTCATGTTGATACAAACCCCGTATATATACGATACAACACTCATAAGCAATTGAATCAACAACCCCAAGAAAGTTTAATTTAGGAACAAGTAAAAGAAAATAAAAAGAAGTACCTTGTGACAAGACTCGAACCAGAATCTCTCTAAGCTCTTAACTGGAGGGTCTTGCCGGGCACTCCAACGGTCCTCTTCTAACCTTACTCACGGTCGAGAGACCCGCTGATGTGAACAGCAAACATGACATTGGAGTTGATGGTGCACGTGACAAGGATACCCGTCCCAAGGATGAATTGAGCATACCCAATGGACCAATCACAAGAGAAAGGTCAAAGAGGTTAAAAACGGCGTTTCAAGGCTTTGTGCAACATTTTATTGACTTGGAGCTGAAGGCGCGTGATAAGGCTTATAGTGGACCTTCGATGGTTGCCTACGGTGGACCGTCAAGTGGAGTCAAGGGGCCGATCCAATATGTCAACCTAACTGGCACATATGGGCCTGATTTTAAAGTCTAGAATTTATTTTATTTTAGCCCATTATGTAAAATCCATGTCATGTGCCATGTATGTGATTTCATTAATGAGGTGTTATGTTTACATTGTTTTGGGTTTGTTATTTAAATTTGATGAGTAGACCTTATAATTAAACCCATTAGGGCATCTTTAGGGTTTCTTTGTGAACTACAAACATTATAAATAGGTGTTTATGCCTACTTTATGAACAGTTACGGGATTTGGACAATAATAAACTATTTCTCCTAAGTTCTTCATTGAACTTTTATCCAACTTATCAAGGTAACATCTCTAACCTTTGTGGTGTTCAATTCTACTCTTGAATGTCTTGGTTTTTGTTTGCAATACAACAATAGGTCAAGATTTCACACAATTGAATCTTGTTTTGGGAATTAGGGTTCTTGGTCCAAATCTGGTTTTGGGGGTTTCAAGACTTGATCTTGGGGTTTCCGCATCATTTGGTATCAGAGCTTTGGTTCAAACAGGTTCTATTCTATCCTATTTATGTCAAGTCATCTTGTTTATTATAGTTTTGTTTTTTTCTCTTCTTTCCATTTGTTTTGTTAATTAAAGTTTTGCAATAAACCAAGGGCTGTCATTTATTTATTTTTTTTGTTGAATTGGTGATATTAAAAAAAAAAAAACAAAAGAATAGAAAAAAAAAAGGGAAACATAGAGCAAAAAAAGAAAAAAAAAAGTGCAGAACCTTGAAATCGTTTGTAGCTAATATAATCAAAGTACCTGAATTTGTGTTCTTTTTGCTTCACATGTTCATTTGATAATAATTTTAGCCTAAGTATTCATTGAATTGCACTTTGCAAATTACGTTTGGAATTGGGGCTGTTAAGGTTTGTTTGTTGTCTAATTAATCTTAAATTTGGGGATTTACCATTGTTCTTGATTTCCATTGTTTTGAGAACATAGTAGAATGTCAATTGAACCATCCATTATATGAATTTCGTGCATATCTTTCCTTGGTTCTTCTTCTTGTCAGTTTGTTTACGTATTTCTTTCTATCTTGTCTAAATTCATTCTAAATCCTTCAAATTTCGTTGTTGTTCATTTTCCTTGTGTTTTTTTTTTCTCCATTTGGCCATTGTCTTGAGTTAATTGAATTGCTACAAGTTGGTGACTCTTGGTTTGTATTGGTGATTAGTTCTTTAAAGAACTCAAGGAAAAATAGAGAGTGAAAAAAAAAAAAAAGTGACAGAACAGGTCATAGAAAAAGAGTGAAACACAATAGATTGGAGTGACATTCAATTGAGCGTAAACACGTGAGGGAGTGCTTGGTGAGGTCATTTCTTTTTTTTTTTATTACTAATATTTTCTTGCAGGTTTATAAACATGTCTAATCATGAAAGTGAAAGTGTCAATCCGGATCTGAATTTTACAATTCAGGCAATGCAATAACAATTTGAACGAATGAATCTTTTTTTTGGTGAAATAAGGGACCGAATGGATAGGCAAGATGCTGCCATAGCTAACTTGCGTAGGGAGCCACCTATGCAAGCTCAAAATGGTAGAAGTCATGCGAGACGAGCTGTTTTCCCACATGTACAAGAATTTGACGATGAGATATCCGAGGATGTTGAAGATGAAGAAGAGCAGGTTGCATATGACAATAGATATATGCCTCGAGGTGGAAGGCAAGAAAGAAGAGCACGAAGAGATCATAGAGGTCAGAATCGACAAGATGACAATAGAAATTATAGAGGTCAGATTTGACAAGATGACAACATTAGTAGTATCAAGATGAAGATACCATCCTTTCAAGGCAAAAATGATCCTGATGTATACCTTGAATGGGAGCCTAAGGTGGAAATGGTCTTTGAATGCCACAATTATTTCGAAGAAAAGAAGGTGAAGCTTGTTGCAGTTGAATTCACTTATTATGCACTTGTGTGGTGGGATCAATTGTTGTTGACCAGGAGGAGAAACCGTGAGAGACTTATTGACACTTGGGATGAGATGAAGGCTGTCATGAGGAGACGATTTGTTCCTATTCATTATTATCGAGAGCTTTATCAGCGTTTGCAAGGTCTTACACAAGGCTCTAAAAGTGTGGAGGATTACCATAAAGAGATGGAGATGGCTATGATTCGAGCAAACATTGAAGAGGATAGAGAGGCTACTATGGCTAGATTTTTAAGTGGGTTGAATCGAGATATTGCCAATATAGTTGAATTGCAACCTTATATGGAGTTAGAAGATATGGTGCACATGGCAATGAAAGTGGAGAAGCAATTGAAACGTAGAGGGGCAACAAGAGTTGGGTTTAATGCAAATTCAGGTTCAAGCTCCAATTGGAGGTCCAATTTGGGAAAGAAAGATGATAAGGCTGTTTTGAAGCCTAAGGAAGATGAAAACAAGCATAAAAGCCATGGGAACAGCAAAAAAAAAGCTATAACATTTCCCATTCTCAAAGAAATAGAGATATTAAATGTTTTAAGTGTTTGAGGACGAGACATATTGCTTCTCAATGCCCCAACAAAAGGGCAATGATTTTGCGTGACAATGGGGATATAGAGATTGAGGATGATGAGAGTGATTTTATGCCACCTTTAGATGATGCTAGTGATGTAGAGTATGCCGTGGAGGGTCATGCTTTGGTTATAAGGCGTGCATTGAATACTCAAGTGAAAAAGAATGATGGTGATGAGGTTCAAAGAAAAAATATCTTTCACACCAGATGTCTTATCCATGATAAAACATGTAGTATGATAATTGATGGTGGTAGTTGTGCGAATGTAGCTAGTACCACTTTAGTGAATAAATTGAATTTACCTATGTTGAAACATCTTAGGTTATACAAATTGCAATGGTTAAATGAGTGTGGAGAAGTTAAGGTGAATAGGCAGGTATTAGTTTCGTTTTCCATTGGAAGGTATAAGGATGAGTTGTTGTGCGATGTGGTGCCTATGCATGCTGGACATTTGTTGCTTGGTAGGCCTTGGCAATTTGATAGACGTGTCTTTCATGATGGGTACAAAAACAGATACACATTTGAAAACGATGGGAGAAAGATTACACTTGCTCCTTTAACTCCAATGCAAGTGTATGAGGATCAATTAAGGATTAAAAGAGCTCTTGATGAAAAAAACAAATAGAGTCCAGTTGAAAAAAAAGAGAGCACATCTCAAAAGAAGAGAAAAGAGAATGAGAGCAAAGTGAGTTTGAGTGAAAATAAAGAGTGTCCGATTGGAGAGAAAGAGAGTACAGTCCAAAATGAGGGAAAGAGAGAGAGAAAGAGAGAGCAAAGTGAGCTTGTATGCAAAAGAAAGAGATGTTAAGAGTGTATCTTTTGCAAACAAGCCAATATTTGTACTCTTGTACGAAGAGACTTATTTAAATGATTTTAACCCTAACTGTTCTTTGCCTAGTGCTGCTGTTGCTCTCTTACAGGAAATTGAGGATGTCTTTCCTGAAGAGATACCGAATGGGTTACCACCAATTAGAGGGATAGAACATCAAATTGATTTGTTGCCCGGAGCTGTTATTCCAAACCAACCAGCCTATAGAAGTAATCCTGAAGAGACAAATGAACTTCAAAGGCAAGTTGAAGAGCTTTTAGCAAAGGGATATGTTCGTGAAAGCATGAGTCCGTGCGCCGTTCCTGTTTTGTTGGTGCCAAAGAAGGACGGAACATGGCGGATGTGTGTGGATTGTCGCCCTATCAACAAAATAACTGTAAAGTATCGACATCCCATTCCTCGATTAGATGACATGCTTGATGAACTTCATGGATCCACTATCTTTTCTAAAATTGATCTTAAAAGTGGTTATCACCAAATTAGGATGAAAGAATGAGATGAGTGGAAAAATGTTTTTAAAACAAAACATGGTTTATATGAGTGGTTGGTTATGCCTTTTGGTTTAACTAATATGCCTAGTACATTTATGCGTCTTATGAACCATGTATTATGTTCATTTATAAGCAAATTTGTGGTTGTCTATTTTGATGACATTTTAGTGTACAACAAGAGCTTACATGATCATATTAGTCATTTGATATGTGTGTTTGAAGCTTTGAGACGTGAAAAATTATATGCTAACTTGAAGAAGTGCACTTTTTGCATAGATAGAGTTGTGTTTCTTGGTTTTGTCGTTAGTGCCAGGGGTGTGGAAGTTGATGAAGAAAAGGTGAAGGCCATTCAAAGATTGGCCCACGCCAACAACAACAACAGGGGTGAGGAGCTTTCATGGCGTAGCTAGTTTTTATCCGAGGTTTGTGAAAGATTTCAGCACCATTGCCGCGCGCCCTTAACTGAGATCATCAAGAAGAGTGTAGGATTTAAGTGGGGTAAAGCGCAAGAAATCGCATTCAACACGTTGAAAGAAAAGCTAAGTTCTGCTCCTTTGCTTCTTTTACCAGATTTTTCTAAAACATTTGAAATCAAATGTGATGCTTCTGGTATTGGTGTAGGTGCTGTTCTCATGCAAGGTAAACAACCCATTGTTTACTTTAGTGAAAAACTCAATGGGACTGCCTTGAATTATTCCACATACAATAAAGCGCTCTATGCTTTGGTAAGGGCATTAGAAACATGGTAGCATTATTTATGGCCAAAGGAATTTGTGATCCATATCGATCATGAGTCCTTGAAGCACTTGAAAGGGCAAAGTAAGTTGAATCGACGTCATGCAAAATGGGTGGAATTCATTGAAACCTTTCCTTATGTCATTCAGTACAAGCAAGGTAAAGAGAATGTGGTAGCTGATGCACTTTCTAGGAGGTATGCCTTAATCACAACTTTGAGTTCTAAACTTTTAGGATTTGAACAAGTTAAAGATATGTATGATACTTATTCTGATTTTGCTAATGTGTATAATGCATGTGAGCATAAAGCTTTTCAAAAGTTCTATAGGCATGATGGATTCTTGTTTAGAGAAGGTAAATTATGTGTGCCTACATGTTCTTTGAGGGAATTGCTTGTGCGTGAGGCACATAGTGGAGGTTTAATGGGTCATTTTGGAGTGGCTAAGACATTAGACATATTGTATGAACATTTCCTTTGGCCTCACATGCGTAGAGATGTTAAAAGAATATGTTCTAAATGCATTTCATGTAGACAAGCTAAATCTACGATCTTACCGCATGGATTGTATACTCCTTTAGCTATCCCTACGGACCCTTGGGTTGATATTTCAATGGATTTTGTTTTGGGTTTACCTAGGACAAAAAGGGGTAGAGATATTATATTTGTTGTTGTGGATAGATTTAGTAAGATGACACATTTTATTGCAGGTCACGAGACTGATGATGCAACAAATATTGCTGACTTGTTCTTTAGGGAGGTTGTGCGTTTGCATGGTGTTCCTAAGACAATTGTTTCTAATAGGGATGTTAAGTTCTTAAGCTATTTTTGGACAGTTTTGTGGGGTAAGTTAGGAACTAAGTTGTTTTATTCTACAACTTGTCATCCACAGACTGATGGACAAACAGAGGTAGTGAATAGAACTTTAGGAAACTTATTACGTGCCGTTGTTGGTAAAAATTTGAAAGCTTGCAAAGATTGTTTGCCATTTGTTGAGTTTGCATATAATAGGAGTGTGCATTCATCTACTGGTTGTTCACCATTTGATTGTCCTCAAATCTGCACCTGCATCGAAATCAAAACGAGAAAGATTAGAAACATTAAAGGTAGCACTAACATTATACTCACCTGGCAAGTCTATCTTGTATATGTTATCATTGATGCGTTCAAGCACTTAGAATGGACCATCTCCACGCGACTGTAACTTGGATTTTTGTTGCCCAGGAAACTTCTCCTTGCACATATACACCCAAACCCAATCTCCTGGTTCGAATACAACTTTCTTTCGTCCTTTATTAGCTTGAGTAGCATATTGCTCGGTTCTCCTCTCAATATATTACCTTACTTTTGCATGTGATTGCCTAACAAATTCAGCTTTCTTTGTCCTATCCAAGTTCGCTCTTTCTTTCATTGGCAAAGGTATCAAATCCATTGGAGTAAGTGGATTGAACCCATACACAACTTCAAACGGTGAACACTCAGTAGTCGAATGTATGCTCCTATTATAAGCAAACTCTACATGTGGCAAGCAATCTTCCCAATTCTTCAAGTTCTTTTGGGTGATAGAACACAACAAAGTACCAAAAGTCCTATTAACCACCTCTATTTGTCCATCGGTTTGCGGATGGCAAGTAGTAGAAAATAACAGCTTTGTTCCTAATTTTCCCCATAAAGTCCTCCAAAAATGGCTCAAGAACTTTGCATCTCGGTCCAAAACAATACTCTTTGGCACTCCATGAAGTCGAACAATCTCCTTAAAGAATAAATCAGCAACCTATGTGGCATCGTTAGTCTTGTGACATGGTATGAAGTGAGCCATCTTCGAAAACCTGTCAACCACAACAAATACCGAATCTCGGCCCTTTTTAGACCTAGGTTAACCCAATACAAAATCAATAGAAATATCAATCCAAGGTTCACTAGGAATAGGCAAAGGTGTATACAAACCATGCGGTAAAGCCCTAGAATTCGATCGTCTACATGTTATGCACTTGTCACAAACTCTTTCAACATCTCTCTTCATGTGTGGCCAAAAGAAATGCTCATCTAGCATATCTAAAGTTTTCCTAACATCAAAATGTCTCATTAATCCACCCCCATGTGCTTCCCTAACTAACAACTCTCTAATAGACCCTTGACGAATACATAGTCTATTTTCTCTAAACAAAAATCCCTCATGCCTATAGAATTTACCAAAAGCAGTGCTCTCAAAAGCAACATACACAAAAGCAAAATCAGGATCATTCACATACAATTTTTTAATATGCTCAAAACCCAATAATCTTGCATTCAAAGTAGAAATCAAAGTATACCTACAAGATACGACATCAGCTACAACGTTTTCCTTTCCTTGTTTATACTTGATCACATAAGGAAACGTTTCTATGAACTCTACCCATTTAGTATGCCTCCTACTCAACTTACTTTGTCCTTTCAAGAACTTTAAGGACTCATGATCAGTATGGATTACAAATTCCTTAGGCCACAAATAATGTTGCCAAGTTTTTAAGGCACTAACTAAAGCATACAACTTCTTATCATAAGTTGGATAATTCAATGATGCTCCACTTAGTTTCTCACTAAAATAAGCTATAGGACGCCTATCTTGCATAAGAACAGCCCCTATACCTATCCCCGATGCATCACACTCTATCTCAAATGTCTTAGAGAAATCAGGTAATGCAAGCAATGGTGCAGAACATAATGTATCCTTAATCAAATCAAATGCATGTTGTTGCTCACTACCCCATTTGAAACCCACACTATTTTTTACAACCTCAGTTAGTGGTGCAGCGATGGCGGTAAAATCTTTAACAAATCTTCTATAAAAACTAACTAGCCCATGAAAACTACACACTTCATTAACATTCCTAGGTATAAGCCACTCCTTAATGGCCTTAACCTTTTCTTCATATGCTTCTATCCCTTTTGATGAAACAACATAGCCCAAAAACACAATCTTTTCAGTGCAAAATGAACACTTTTTGAAATTAGCATACAACTTTTCTTTCCTTAACACATCAAACACACAATGCAAATGCCTAACATGTTCATCTATGCTCTTAATGTACACTAATATGTCAT
The DNA here is from genome assembly GCA_019925255.1 of Litchi chinensis. Classification (NCBI taxonomy): domain Eukaryota; kingdom Viridiplantae; phylum Streptophyta; class Magnoliopsida; order Sapindales; family Sapindaceae; genus Litchi; species Litchi chinensis. Next base: position 29,031,430 of record CM034463.1, on the reverse strand, counting down.
CAAAGTAGACCATAACAAATTTTCCAATGAAAGAACGTAAAACATGATTCATTAGTCTCATAAAAGTACTAGGTGCATTAATTAAACCAAAAGGCATTACTAATCACTCGTATAAACCATGTTTAGTTTTAAAGGCAGTTTTCCACTCATCTCATTCTTTCATTCTAATTTGATGGTATCCACTTTTCAAATCAATTTTAGAAAACAAACAAGATCCATGCAACTCATCCAACATGTCATCTAATCTAAGTATGGGATGTTGATACTTAACTATAATTTTGTTGACAGCTCTGCAATCGACGCACATATGCCAAGTCCCATCCTTCTTAGGTACAAGTAGAACCGGTACGGTACATGGACTCATGCTCTCCCTCACATACCCCTTCTTTAACAACTCCTCAACCTGCCTTTAAAGCTCCTTCGTCTTCTCGGGATTGCTCCTATAAGCTGGACGGTTTGGAATTGAAGCCCCAGGTATGAAGTCAATCTGATGCTCTATTCCTCTCTTCGGTGACAATCCATCCAGCATCTCCTCAAGGAATACAATCTTGAATTCTTGCAAAAGAGTTGTAACAACACTAAGCAAAGAAACACCAATGTCAGAGTTAGAAAAATAAGTGTCTTTGTACAAAAATACAAACATTTGTTGTTTGGCCAGAAAAGCAGCTCTCACATCCCTCCCTTTTGCATAAACACTTTTTTTTTTCTTACTTTTTGTTCTCTCATTCTCTCCTTTGCACTCGACCTTCCCACTTTTCTTTTGCTCATACTCTAGTGTTTGGTCACTCTTTCTCTCAGCCTCATTAGTGTTTCAACTCTCAACCTCTCATTTTCTCTCACTCTCTTTCTTTTGCTCACTTGTTCTTATTCTCACTTGATTTTCATACACCTAATGAGGTGTTAAAAGCACAAGAGTGATCGTTCGTCCACCCATGGTAAAAGAATATCTATTCTTAAACCCATCATGTGTCACTTTCCTATCATATTGCCAAAGACGTCCTAAAAGTAAGTGACCCGTATCCTTGTACCTACCATTAGCAAAAGATACTAGCACCTATTTTGTAACCTTAACTTCTCCACAATCATTCAACCACTGTAATTTGTATGGTTTAGGATTGCTTAAAAGTAGGTAAGCTCAGTTTCTCCACTAATTCAATGCTAGCAACATTAGTGCAACTACATCCATCAATGATCATACTGCAAACCCTATCCTTGATATGACATGTAGTATGGAAAATATTCTCACGTTGCACCTCATCACCTTCCTTCACCTGCACAAGCACGCCTAGCCACAAACAATCTCTCACCTACAAGATACGCAACCTCGACATCACTAGCTTCTTCCAACGATGGCATCTTATCATCACCACTCTCACCTTCGATTTCTATGTCTCCATCCTCCCTCAAGATCATAACTCTCTTATTAGAACATTGAGAAAAGATATGATGTTTACTGTAGTTTGGTGACCACGGAAGGCTCTTAATTTGCTTGTCTCATCAAATACACTATTCCGAGGGGTTTATGGCTCAACGGTCCCCTCTAATTTCGTTTAGAGTTGCCGTGTGACACTGTGCAGTACTTTTGCAGATTTTGCACTCATATTCCGTTTACTGTGGTTTGGTGACCACATAATGCTCCTAATTTGCTTGTCTCATCAAATACACCATTCCGAGGGGTTTGTGGCCCAACAGCCTCTTTTAATTTTATTTAGAGTTGTCCTGTGGCACCGTGCATCACTTTAGTCGATTTTCCACTCATATTCCGTTTACTATGGTTTGGTGGCCACGAACGGCTTCTAATTTGCTCGTCTCATCAAATACACCATTCCGAGGGGTTTGGGGCCCAACGGCTCTGTCTAATTTCTTTTGAAGTTGGCATTGCCATGTGGCACCGTGCGGCACTTTTACCGATTTTGCACTCATATTCCGTTTACCGTGGTTTGGTGACCGTGGAAGACTCCTAATTTGCTCGTCTCATCAAATACACCATTCCGAGGGGTTTGGGGCACAACGCCCCCGTCTTATTTTGCTTAGAGTTGCCGTGTGGCACCATGCAACACTTTTATCGATTTCGCACTCATATTCCGTTTATTGTGGTTTTGCTGACCACGGAAGGCTCCTAATTTGCTCCTCTCATCAAATACACCATTCCGAGGGGTTTGCAGCTCAACGACCTCGCCTAATTTCGTTTAGAGTTATCGTGTGGCACGGTGCAGTACTTTTGCCGATTTTGCACTCATATTCCGTTTACCATGCTTTGGTGACAGCGGAAGGCTCATAGTTTGCTTGTCTCATCAAGTACACCATTCCGAGGGGTTTTGGGCCGAACGCCCCTGTCTAATTTCGTTTAGAGTTGTAGTGTGGCACCATGCGGCACTTTTACCGATTTCACACTCATATTCTGTTTACTGTGGTTTGGTGACCACGGAAGGCTCCTAATTTGCTCGTCTTATCAAATACACCATTCCGAGGGGTTTGTGGCTCAACGGTCCCCTCTAATTTTGTTTAGAGTTGCCGTGTGGCATCGTGCAGTACTTTTGCAGATTTTGCACTCATATTCAATTTACTGTGGTTTGGTGACCACGGGAGGCTCCTAATTTGCTCGTCTTATCAAATACACCATTCCGAGGGGTTTGTGGCTCAACGGTCCCCTCTAATTTTGTTTAGAGTTGCCGTGTGGCATCGTGCAGTACTTTTGCAGATTTTGCACTCATATTCAATTTACTGTGGTTTGGTGACCACAGAATGCTCCTAATTTGCTTGTCTCATCAAATACACTATTCCGATGGGTTTGTGGCCCAACGGCCTCTTTTACTATGGCTTGGTGGCCACAAACGGCTTTTAATTTGCTCGTCTCGTCAAATACACCATTCTAAGGGGTTTGGGGCCCAACGGTTCCGTCTAATTTCTTTTGAAGTTGGCGTGTGGCATCGTGTGACACTTTTGTCGATTTTGCTCTCATGTTCCGTTTACTGTGGTTTGGCCACCACGGAAGGCTCATAATTTGCTCGTCTCATCAAATACACCATTCTGAGGGGTTTATGGCTCAACGGCCCCGTCTAATTTCGTTTAGAGCTGCCGTGTGGCAATGTGCAGTACTTTTACCGATTTTGCACTTATATTCCGTTTACGATGGTTTGGTGACCACAGAAGTCTCCTAATTTGCTTGTCTCATCAAATACACCATTCCGATGGGTTTATGGCCCAATGGCCTCTTTTAATTTTGTTTAGAGTTGTCGTGTTGCACCGTGATCACTTTAGCCGATTTTCCACTCATATTCCGTTTACTGTGGCTTGGTGGCCACGGACGGCTTCTAATTTGCTCGTCTCATCAAATACACTATTTTGAGGGGTTTGGGGCCCAACGACTCCGTCTACTTTCTTTTGAAGTTGGCATGTGGCATCGTGTGACATTTTTGTCGATTTTGCTCTCATGTTCCGTTTACTGTGGTTTGGCCACCACGGAAGACTCCTAATTTGCTCGTCTCATCAAATACACTATTCTGAGGCGTTTGTGGCTTAACGGCCCAGTCTAATTTCGTTTAGAGCTGCCGTGTGGCACTATGCAGTACTTTTACTGATTTTGCACTTATATTCCATTTATGATGGTTTGTTGACCACGGAAGTCTCCTAATTTGCTTGTCTCATCAAATACATCATTCCGAGAGGTTTGTGGCTCAACGACCTCGTCTAATTTCATTTAGAGTTGTCGTTTGGTACTGTGCATCACTTTTGCCGATTTTCCACTCATATTCTGTTTACTGTGGTTTGGTGGCCACGGAAGGCTTCTAATTTGCTCGTCTCGTCAAATACACCATTCCGAGGGGTATAGTGCCTTGCGCTACGGGTTGCGATGCAGAAAATTCCGCACGTAGTCTCTAGATCGCACTACGTTTTGCGATGCAGAAAATTCCACACGTAGTTGTCGTGGAGTTTTCAGTAGCATCGTTGTTGGTGTCAGTTGAAAATTGTTACGTGGCATAGCAGTTAGGGATACGCATGGTTCTTTTAGAAAAGAAATGGGTTATGTAGTGTTTTCGTGGATAACTAAATGAATTTTTAATTATTTAGTTAACAATAGTTAAATTTCATTAATTTCTTTGAGATTTCATTTTTCGTGTTGTATTGTATAAATTAATTTTAGGTTCTCGTGTAGACGATTGAAGCAAATAAATATCTTCGTCGATATATGTGGGCGTACAATTGAAGAATGCATTATATAACTTGCTTTGTATTTTGTTAATGCACACCTCATTTTGCATTTTGAAATACCTATGTGGAAACTTGTATGGAAATGTTTTTGTAATGTAAATTGTTGTAAATATTTTTATGGTATGAAAGTTAGTTATCACTTATGGTTTTGTGAAAATGATGAAATGATTATTGAGATGCATGTTTGTGGAAAAGAAGTTGGGTTGTGATTGATAAGATTTGGAAGTGTGATTTCTTTGCAGGAAAAATTTTGGTAACCTTATAATTGCAGTCGTTATGCTGTCGAATTTTCGTTACAATGTTTTTAGATTACTAAAACAAAAATGTTTACTTTTATGGTTTTAAGTTAAATTTCCAAATCAACGAATTGAATATAAATTGTAACCAACCCAACTAGTTTTCAACAATGAGATTCGAAGCAAAGTTTAAACGGGCAAGTTCAGGGTTCACTTTGCGGATTTCTTTTAGCCGCTTAAGAGGGTTTAAAAGGAGTCTGTTGGGGTGTTAGGGGAGGTCTACCAAATACTAACCTAAAGGGAATTTGGTTTGGGTCGCGTCAACATTAGTAGTATCAAGATGAAGATACCGCCCTTAAAGGCAAAAATGATCCTGATGTGTACCTTGAATGGGAGCGTAAGGTGGAAATGGTCTTTGAATGCCACCATTATTCTGAAGAAAAGAAGGTGAAGCTTGTTGCAGTTGAATTCATTGATTATGCACTTGTATAGTAAGATCAATTGTTGTTGACCAGGAGGAGAAACCGTGAGAGACTTATTGACACTTGGGATGAGATGAAGACTGTTATGAGGAGACAATTTGTTCCTAATCATTATTATTAAGAGCTTTATCAGCGTTTGCAAGGTCTTACACAAGGCTCTAAAAGTGTGGAGGATTACCATAAAGAGATGGAGATGGCTATGATTCGAGCAAACATTGAAGAGGATAGAGAGGCTACTATGGCTAGATTTTTAAGTGGGCTGAATCGAGATATTGCCAATATAGTTGAATTGCAACCTTATGTGGAGTTAGAAGATATGGTGCACATGGCAATGAAAGTGGAGAAGCAATTAAAACGTAGAGTGGCAACAAGAGTTGGGTTTAATGCAAGTTCAGGTTCAAGCTCCAATTGGAGGTCTAATTTGGGAAAGAAAGATGATAAGGCTGTTTCGAAGCCTAAGGAAGATGAAAACAAGCATAAAAGCCATGGGTTGTTACAACTATCTACGTTCCCAATGTGCCTACGATGTCGCACCGAACGAACTCTTAGCCAGCGTGTATCATCTTACAAAAATAGAGTATGGTACAATCAACTGGAAGAAGCATGCATAAAAGTATTTGCTCCAAGGAATAATCCTCAAATTCCGTCTGTTTTGGGGGTTTGGAAAAGTGCGAATTTTCAAGAACGGGAATCTTATGATATGTTGGGAATCTTTTATGATAATTATCCGCGGCTGAAACGTATTTTAATGCCTGAAAGTTGGATAGGATGGCCCTTACGTAAGGATTATATTGCCCCCAATTTTTATGAAATACAAGATGCTCATTGAATTATAAGAAACAAATCTTCAGTTTTACAGCTCCCGATATTCAAGAAATATTTGTACGTTCTTTTCTAGATCAAAGAGAGGAATTGAAGTCGCATTTGTATTATTATTATGACATGAATGGACTAAAAATGGGCTAAATAAATTAAATAGAAATAGGAAAAAAAAAAAGACAATACAATTACAAATTCTTTGAGATTCTCAAAATTGTAAGATGCTTATTTCGGATGAGCCAAGCCAATAGAATAGGATGAACTAAAAAAAGAGTTCTGCATCATGAACCTTGTATCACGCACATCGTTTAGCGGGCTCGAGAGGGTCACATAGGAAGGAAGAAAGAAACCGAAAAAAGAAAATAAAAATACAAATACAAAATGCAAAGGGATCAGATTCTATTTGTACTGTATTGGAGATGAATCTTGGCGATTCCCACCCTTCATTCAACTTCCTAGACTAGACTTTTGGGTGGGTCTTTCAACCAACCAATTTAACCTTTCGAATATGTATGGCGTATTAACATTCTATTTGAACGAGCGGAGACATAGTATGAAAAAATAAAAAAATAAAAAAGAAGAGGAAAACATTTCTAATTCTTTTATCAGATATACATACTGATGGAAACCAAGATAGCGAGCATGGAGGACGACGAGACAATTTGGACAATGAGGCAATTAAAGGCAATTGGGCTAATCTTGAAGATTATTGGGCTTAATCTTGAAGGCTTTGGGAGCTAATTAAAGGCAATTGGGCTAATCTTGAAGATTGTTGGGCTTAATCTTGAAGGCTTTGGGAGCTAATTGAAGGCAATTGGAGTTAATTGGGCTTTAAACAATTTGGGCTGGTTTATTTTAATTGTAATGGGTTTTAAATTAAGTTAGTTTATTTTATTTTAACTAATGTTATTTTGGGCTGAGACATTTAATTTAATTTAAGCCCACAAGTATAATTAGTGAGCCCAATTGTTAGGGGGCTAGGGTTTCATGTTATATTTTATTTCTTTGCCTATAAAAAGCTTGTAACCCTAAAAGTTAAAACAAGTTGAATGATGAATGAATAGACAACCAATTGTGGTTAGTTGAGAGAGAGTATTTTCTCCTCTGTTCTTCTAAGAACATGTGATCTTATCAAGCTTCGCTTGTGGCGATCAAACCATGACTTATCTCTCACCTTCTCATCTATGTCTTGGGAGTGACGTCAATATCATTCTTGATAATTTTGGTTCTTGATTGATTTCTAATCATTGGGTCAAAGTTCTTTATAACTTTGGTTTTCTGGTTGACATATAATCAATGGGTCAAAATTCCTTATTTTATAAACCTGTTTTAATCTTTCTTGGGGTTGTGTTTCAATTTGACTGTGGGTGTCGTATCTTTATATACGGGGTTCTCATCAGTTGGTATCAGAGCTTTGGGTATTAATTCAGGTTTGATTTATCTGTTTCATTATTTTTTTTTGTTTTGTTTCCGTGTTATTATTATTATTATTTTCTTTCAGCCGCAACATCAATATTCAATTTTAGGGTTTTTATTTTGTTGTTTCTTTAATTGCCGCACCACCTGTCATCAATTTCTTTTCTTTAATTAGCCGCACACCTTTATTCATCAATTGCTGCTGCTGTTTGCGCATGATTTTTCCTCCAAAGGCCATTATTGGTTTTGTCTTGTTTCGTTTTTGTTTGTTTTGCCGTTGAATTTTTGTGTCAGGTGCATCATATATATATATTTTTTCATCACAAGTCTTTCATGTGTCGGGCCCACCTATAAACATTCTTTACTTATCTATTTCTTTCACTCTGCGTCAACTTTTGTTCTTGATATTGCAGTCATCGTCTTTGCTATCATTCTTTTGTTTTGATATAATTATTATTATTATTATTATTTTGGTCATTGTTTCATCAATTTTCGCACCACTGTTTTATCATCCGTTCCAACATGCACATTATAATTTTGTTTTGACTTCTGTTTCGTGACCTGAAGCAGACCGCCATCCATCGATATTTATTAATTTTTGTTTTTCCCTTTCTTTGTGTTTGTTTCTTCTTTTATCATTTTTTTTTGTCTCATCTTATTTCCGTTTCCAGTGTCATCAATTCTTACAGGTGTGTCATCGTTTTCTGGTCTGTCCGCATCTTCGTATCATTGATTCATTGCGTTCACATATTATTTTGCTGCTGGTTTCAAAGATTATTATGTTCGCACCATTTTTGATTCAATCCATAATTTACATTGAAATTAACTTGTGTGTTCGAAATTTTTAGATTTAAAAAAAAAAAAGAGTGATGAGTGACAAACACATGAGAGCGTTGAGTGAAACACATGAGGGAGTGTGAGGTTCTCTAATATTCTTTTCAGGGTTTCAATCAAGACTTCACATACCTAGATGGGACACGATTTGAGGACAAATCGTTTTGAGGAAAGCGGGAACGATGGAAACCAAGATAGCGAGCATGGAGGACGACGAGACAATTTGGACAATGAGGCAATTAAAGGCAATTGGGCTAATCTTGAAGATTGTTGGGCTTAATCTTGAAGGCTTTGGGAGCTAATTAAAGGCAATTGGGCTAATCTTGAAGATTGTTGGGCTTAATCTTGCAGGCTTTGGGAGCTAATTGAAGGCAATTGGAGTTAATTGGGCTTTAAACAATTTGGGCTGGTTTATTTTAATTGTAATGGGTTTTAAATTAAGTTAGTTTATTTTATTTTAACTAATGTTATTTTGGGCTGAGACATTTAATTTAATTTAAGCCCACAAGTATAATTAGTGAGCCCAATTGTTAGGGGGCTAGGGTTTCATGTTATATTTTACTTCTTTGCCTATAAAAAGCTTGTAACCCTAAAAGTTAAAACAAGTTGAATGATGAATGAATAGACAACCAATTGTGGTTAGTTGAGAGAGAGTATTTTCTCCTCTGTTCTTCTAAGAACATGTGATCTTATCAAGCTTCGCTTGTGGCGATCAAACCATGACTTATCTCCCACCTTCTCATCTATGTCTTGGGAGTGGCGTCAATATCCTTCTTGATAATTTTGGTTCTTGATTGAGTTCTAATCATTGGGTCAAAGTTCTTTATAACTTTGGTTTTCTGGTTGACATATAATCAATGGGTCAAAATTCCTTATTTTATAAACCTGTTTTAATCTTTCTTGGGGTTGTGTTTCAATTTGTTTGTGGGTGTCGTATCGTTATATACGGGGTTCTCATCACATACTTTATATACTCTTTACTCATCTAAAAAGGGGGGGGGGGGGGGGGGGGGGGGGGGGGTTCCAGACACCTAGCTAGATGAATAAGTATGTATGTATCATGATCTATACGATTAATGAATATGTATATCGATTCATATCGCTTATTTTGTAGAATAGATACTTATACAAATTAATCATATGCCAGGAACCAGATTTGAACTGGTGACACGAGGATTTTCAGTCCTCTGCTCTACCGGCTGAGCTATCCCGACCATTACCGACACATCATCCTCATTTTACTAAATGACTGGGGTCTATGTCAATTAAAAAAGATGAAAAAAGTATTAAAAGTCTTGAACGAGGAATTTTATTTCTTGAATCTTCAAAAAGAAAACTTTGTAAGTTTCAGTATGAGACATATTGCTTCTCATCCTCAAAGAGAAAGGTAAAAACACTTCCCATCCTCAAAGAAATAGAGATATTAAATGTTTTAAGTGTTTGGGGATGAGACATATTGCTTCTCAATGCCCCAACAAAAGGGCAATAATTTTGCGTGACAATGGGGATATAGAGACTGAGGATGATGAGAGTGATTCTATGCCACCTTTAGATGATGCTAGTGACGTAAAGTATGTCGTGGAGGGTCATGCTTTGGTTATAAGGCGTGCATTGAATACTCAAGTTAAAAAGAATGATGGTGATGAGGTTCAAAGAGAAAATATCTTTCACACTAGATGTCTTATCCATGATAAAACATGTAGTATGGTCATTGATGGTGGTAGTTGTGCGAATGTAGCTAGTACCACTTTAGTGGAGAAATTGAATTTGCCTATTTTGAAACATCCTAGGCCATACAAATTGCAATGGTTAAACGAGTGTTTTATTGTTTGTTTTTTTTTTTCTTTCGTTTCTTGTCTGCAGATCACCATCCAACGTCAAGCCATGATATATATTTTATATTTGTTTCTTGAATTCCCCACAGCACCCATTATATATACATTTTTTTTTTTTTTTTTGGTGTGCACGTCATCTTTGATTTTCTGGTTTGTTTCCTCAGTTTTTATAATTAAATATATTATCTTTCTTTTGTGTCTAGTTGTTAGTTTGTTTCTGCGGGTCTGTTGCATTGTTTTCCAAGTCCGTTCGAAAGTACTGATTGCACGCTTGTTTTCACGTCTGTTCACTCTTGATGCAGCCACATAAACGATCTGATTTGCCTTGCCATTTTTATTTTCACATCAATCTTGATTAATCTTCACATCTATGTGTTGATTTGCAAGATTCATGCCACTTGGGGTTTCTTGAGTGATAAACACGTGAGGAAGTGTGAGATTTTCTTTAACATTCGTTTCAGGTTTTCAATCAAGACTTCAAATAACTTGATGGGCCATGATTTGAGGACAAATCGTTTTGAGGAAAGCGGGAATGATGGAAACCAAGATAGCAAGCATGGAGGATTATGAGAGAATTGGATAATAAAGCAATTGAAGACTGTTGGGCTTAATCTTGAAGGCTTTGAGAGCCTTAAGTGAAGGCAATTGGAGTTAATTGGGCTTTAAATAATTTGGGCTGAGTTTATTTTAATTGTAATGGGTTTATAAATTAAGTTGGTCTATTTAATGTTATATTGGGTCTTGATTTATGTAATGGGCTGAACTGATATATTTAATTAACTTAAGCCCATGTTTAATTATTTTAAACCCATGAGTATGTTTAGTGAGCCCAATTATTAGGGGGCTAGGGTTTCATGTTATGTTTTATTATTTTGTCTATAAAAAGACTTGTAACCCTAATCAAAAGTTAGAATGGAATGAAGATGCAGCTTTATGTTTTATTGAGAGAGTGAATTCTCTTTTGTTCATTGTTGAACATGTGATCTTATCAAGCTTTGCTTGTGGCGATCAAACCATGACTTATCTCCCACCTTCTCATCTATGTCTTGGGAGTGGCGTCAATATCCTTCTTTGATAATTTTGGTTCTTGATTGAGTTCTAATCATTGGGTCAAAGTTCTTTATAACTTTGGTTTCTTGATTGACATATAATAATCAATGGGTCAAAATTTCTTTTTCATAAACCTGATTTAATCTTTCTTGGGGTTGTGTTTCAATTTGCTTGTGGGTATCGTATCGTTATATACGGGGTTCTCATCAAAAAGTTAAGGTAAATAGGCAGGTACTAGTTTCGTTTTCCATTGGAAGGTATAAGGATGAGGTGTTGTTCGATGTGGTGCCTATGCATGCTGGTCATTTGTTGCTTGGTAGGCCTTGGCAATTTGATAGACGTGTCTTTCATGATGGGTACAAAAATAGATACATGTTTGAGAAAGATAGGAGAAAGATTACACTTGCTCCTTTAACTCCAATGCAAGTGTATGAGGATCAATTAAGGATTAAGAGAGCTCTTGATGAGAAAAATAAAAAGAGTCCAATTGAAAAGAAAGAGAGCACATCTCAAAAGAAGAGAAAAGAGAATGAGAGTAAAGTGAGTTTGAATGAAAATAAAGAGTGTTCGATTGGAAAGAAAGAGAGTACAGTCCAAAATGAGGGAAAAAAGAGAGAGAGCAAAGTGAGCTTGTATGCAAAAGAAAGTTATGTCAAGAGTGCCTTTTTTTCTAACAAGCCAATATTTGTACTCTTGTACAAAGAGGCTTATTTAAACGTAACACTTCTTTGCCTAGTGCTGCTGTTGCTCTTTTACAGGAATTTGAGGATGTCTTTCCTGAAGAGATACCGAAGGGGTTACCACCAATTAGAGAGATAGGACATCAAATTAATTTGTTGCCCGTAGTTGCTATTCCAAATTGATCAGCTTATAGAAGTAATCCTGAAGAGACAAAGGAACTTCAAAGGCAAGTTGAAGAGCTTTTGGTGAAGGGACATGTTCGTGAAAGCATGAGTTTGTGCTCCTTTCCTGTTTTGTTGGTGCTAAAGAAGGATGGAACATGGCAAATGTGTGTGGATTGTCGACCTATCAACAAAATAACAATAAAGTATCGACATCTCATTCCTCGATTAGATGATATGCTTGATGAACTACATGGATCCACTATCTTTTCTAAAATTGATCTTAAAAGTGGTTATCACCAAATTATGATGAAAGAAGGAGATGAGTGGAAAACTGCTTTTAAAACAAAACATGGTTTATATGAGTAGTTGGTTATGCCTTTTGGTTTAACTAATGTGCCTAGTAGTACGTTCATGCGTCTTATGAACCATGTATTGCGTGCATTTATAGGCAAATTTGCAGCTGTCTATTTTGATGACATTTTAGTGTACAATAAGAGCTTACATGATCATGTTAGTCATTTTAGATGTGTGTTTGAAGCTTTGAGATGTGAAAAATTATATGCTAACTTGAAGAAGTGCACTTTTTGCATAGATAGAGTTGTGTTTCTTGGTTTTGTCGTTAGAAGTTGATGAAGAAAACGTGAAGGCTATCAAATATTGGCCCACGCCAACAATAACAACAGAAGTGAGGAGCTTTCATGGCGTAGTTGGTTTTTATCGAAGGTTTGTGAAAGATTTCAGCACCATTGCCGCACCTTTAACCGAGATCATCAAGAAGAGTATAGGATTTAAGTGGGGTGAAGCACAAGAAATCGCATTCAACACGTTGAAAGAAAAGCTAAGTTCTGCTCATTTGCTTCTTTTACCAGATTTTTCTAAAACATTTGAAATCGAATGTGATGCTTCTGGTGTTGGTATAGGTGCTATTCTCATGCAAGACAAACGACCCATTGCTTACTTCAATGAAAAACTCAATAGAGCTGCCTTGAATTATTCCACATACGACAAAAGAGCTCTATGCTTTGGTAAGGGCATTGGAAACATGGCAGCACTATTTATGACTCAAGGAATTCGTGATTCATACCGATCATGAGTCCTTCAAGCACTTGAAAGGGCAAAGTAAACTGAATCGACGTCATGCAAAATGGGTGGAATTCATTGAAACCTTTCCTTATGTCATTTAGTACAAGCAAGGTAAAGAGAATGTGATAGCTAATGCATTTTCTAGGAAGTATGCCTTAATCACAACTTTGAGTTCTAAACTTTTAGGATTTGAACAAGTTAAAAATATGTATGCTACCGATTCTAATTTTGCTAATGTGTATAATGCATGTTAGCATGAAGCTTTTCAAAAGTTCTATAGGCATGATGGATTATTGTTTAGAGAAGGTAAATTGTGCGTGCCTACATGTTCTTTGAGGGAATTGCTTGTGCGTGAGGCACATAGTGGAGGTTTAATGGGTCATTTTGGTATGGCTAAGATATTAGACATATTGCATGAGCATTTCTTTTGGCCTAATATGCGTAGAGATGTAAAAAGAATATGTTCTAAATGCATTTCATGTAGACAAGCTAAATCTACTGCATGGATTGTATATTCCTTTACCTGTTCCTACCGACCCTTGGGTTGATATTTCAATGGATTTTGTTTTGGGTTTACCTAGGACAAAAAGGGTAGAGATAGTATATTTGTTGTTGTGGATAGATTTAGTAAGATGGCGCATTTTATTGCATGTCACAAGACTGATGAGGGAACAAATATTGCTGACTTGTTCTTTAGGGGAGGTTGTGCGTTTGCATGGTGTTTCTAAGACAATTGTTTCTGATAGAGATGTTAAGTTCTTAAGCCATTTTTGGAAAGTTTTGTGGGGTAAGTTAGGAACTAAGTTGCTTTATTCTAGAACTTGTCATCCACAGACTGATGGACAAACAGAGGTAGTGAATAGAACTTTAGGAAACTTATTACGTGCCGTTGTTGGTAAAAATTTAAAAACTTGGGAAGATTGTTTATCATCTGTTGAGTTTGCATATAATAGGAGTATGCATTCATCTACTGGTTATTCACCATTTGAAATTGTGTATAGTTTTAATCCTTTAACTGTGTTAGATTTGATGCCTTTACCTTTGAATGAAGTTACAAGCTTAGATGGCCAGAAGAAGGCTGAATTGGTTAAAACCATTCATGAGAAAGCGCGGCAGCACATAGAGAAAAAGAACAAGACCTATGCACAACAAGCCAATAAGGGGCGCAAACTTGTGACTTTCGAACCTGGAGATTGGGTTTGGGTGCACTTGAGGAAGGATAGATTTACTACATAAAGGAAGTCTAAGCTTGATCCTCGAGGCGATGGTCCTTTCCAAATTGTAGAGAAGATCAATGATAATGCCTACAAGATTGATTTACCTAGTGAGTACAGTGTTTCTGCTACATTCAATGTTGCTGACCTATCTCCTTTTGACATGGACGCAAATTCGAGGACGAATCTTTTTGAAGAGGGAGGGAATGATGTGAGCAGTAAACATGGCATTGGAGTTGATGGTGCACGTGACAAAGATGCTCGTCCCAATGATGAATTGAGCATACCCGATGGACGAATCACAAGAGCAAGGTCAAAGAGGTTAAAAACGGCGTTTCAAGGTTTTATGTAACATTTTATTGACTTGGAGTTGAGGACGCGGGATAAGGCTTATGGTGGACCTTCGATGGTGGCCTACGGTGGACCGTCAAGTGGAGTCAAGGGGCCGATCCGATATGTTAACCTAATTGGCACATATGGGCCTGATTTTAAAGTCTAGAATTTATTTTATTTTAGCCCATTATGTAAAATCTATGTCATGTGCCATGCATGTGATTTCATTAATGAGGTGTTATGTTTATATTGTTTTGGGCTTGTTATTTAAATTTGATGAGTAGGCTTATAATTAAGCCCATTAGGGCATCTTTATAGTTTCGTTGTGAACTACAAACACTATATATAGGTGTTTATGCATCCTTTATGAACAGTTACAGGATTTGCACAATAATAAATAATTTTCTCCTAAGTTCTTTATTGAACTTTTATCCAACTTATCAAAGATTAATCTAACTTTTGTGGTGTTCAATTCTACTCTTGAATGTCTTAGTTTTTGTTTGCAATACAACAACAAGTCAAGATTTCACACAACTGCATCTTGTTTTGGGCATTCGAGTTCTTGGTCCAAATCTGGTTTAGGGGATTTCAAGATCTTGGGGTTTTCGCATCAGGTTTGGAGCCCAAAGCCCCCGTCTTAGAGTTCTGTGTGCCACAGTGCAGCACTTTTGTCGATTTTGCACTCATATTTCGTTTACTGTGATTTCGTGGCCACGAAAGGCTCCTAATTTGCTCGTCTCACCAAATACACCATTCCGAGAGGTTTGGGGCCCAACGCCCTCATCGAAATTCATTTAGAGTTGTCGTGCATCACTTTTACCGATTTTACACTCATATTCTGTTTACTGTGGTTGGTGACCACGAAAGACTCCTAATTTGCTCGTCTCATCAAATCTATCATTTCGAGGGATTTGGAGCCCAACGCCCCATCTAATTTCGTTTAGAGTTGTCGTGTGGGACCGTGCAGCACTTTTGCCGATTTTGCATTCATATTCCGGTTACTGTGGTTTGGTGAACACGGAACTTCGAATTTGCTCGTCTCATTAAATACATCATTCCGTGGGGTTTGTCACTCAACGGCCCTGTCTAATTTCATTTAGAGTTGCCATGTGGTATCGTGCATCGCTTTTGCCGATTTTGCACTCATATTCCGATTACTATGGTTTGGTGATCACGAAAGGCTCCTAATTTGCTTGTCTTACCAAATACACCATTCTGAGGGGTTTGTGGCTCAACGACACCATCTAATTTCGTTTAGAGTTACCGGGTGGCACCGTACAACACTTTTGTCGATTTTGCACTCATATTTTGTTTACTGTAGTTTGGTGACCACGGAAGGCTCATAATTTGCTCGTCTAATCAAATATACCATTTCACGAGGTTTGGGGCCCAACGCCTCCATCTAATTTAGTTTAGATTTACCGTGCGGCACCGTGCATCAATTTTGCCGATTTTGCACTCATATTCCGTTTACTATAGTTTGGTGGACACGGAAAGCTCCTAATTTGCTCATCTCATCAAATACACCATTCCGAGGGGTTTGGGGCCCAACGCCCTCGTCTAATTTCATTTAAAGTTGTCGTGTGGCATCGTACAGCACTTTTTGCCGATTTTGCACTCATATTCCATTTACCATGTTTGGTGACCGCAGAGTGATGGGGATCAAAGGAAGCAAGCAAGATTTGGGCCTAAATAATGGAATCCAAGGAATCAAGCAAGATTTGAGCTTAAACTACAATGGGCCACTTTTGTGTTATTCAAAATATCTAGCAAGCTTTGAAGATTCAGAAGATCTTGAGAATTTAATGCATATCTAGCAAATCTTGAAGATTCAAAAAAATCTTGTAAATTTAATATCACTCAATCTTTCATTTAATAGGTTATTTTGTTAGGATTATTTACTGTTGGTTTTATTTTCCTAGATTTTTAAGTTCTACAATTTAGACATTTTTGTTTGGGAATTAATTATGTTCCAAAATTAGTTTATTTCTTTGCTTATAAAGGGCTTGTAACCCTAAATAAGTTGAATGAAGATGAATGAAAATGCAACTAAATTGAGAGAGTGAATTCTCTTTTGTTCATTGTTGAACATGTGATCTTATCAAGCTTTGCTTGTGTTGATCGAAACCATGACTTATCTCCCACCTTCTCATCTATGTCTTGAGAGTGGCGTCAATATCCTTCTTTTATAATTTTGGTTATTGATTGAGTTCTAATCATTGGGTCGAAGTTCTTTTATAACTTTGGTTCATGATTGACATATAATCAATGTGTCAAAATTTCTTTGTTATAAACATGTTTTAATCTTTCTTGGGATTGTATTTCAATTTGATTGTGGGTGTCATATCGTTATATATGGGGTTCGCATCACGGAGGGCTCCTAATTCACTCATCTCATCAACTACACCATTTCGAGGGGTTTAGGGCACAACACCCCCGTCTAATTTCGTTTAGAGTTGTAGTGTGGCACCGTGCGGCACTTTTACCGATTTTGCATTCATATTCCATTTATTGAGGTTTGATGGCCACGACAGGCTTCCAATTTGCTTGTCTTATCAAATACACTATCCCTAGGGGTTTGGTGCCCAACGCCCTCGTCTAATTTAGTTCACAGTTGTCGTGGGGTACCGTGGACCACGTTTGCTGATTTTGTACTCATCTTCTGTTTACCGTGGTTTGGTAACCACAAAAGGCTCCTAATTTGCATATCACGAAATACACCATTCTGAGGGATTTGGGGCCCAACGCTCCCTTCCAATTTCATCTAGAGGTGACGTGTGGCACCGTGCAGCAATTTTGACGATTTTACACTCATATTCCGTTTACTGTGGTTTGCTCACCACTGAAGGTTCCTAAATTGATCGTCTCATAAAATACACCATTCCGAGGGGTTTGGGGCGCAACACTCCCATCCAATTTCGTTTAGAGTAGCCGTATGGCACCGTGCAGCACTTTTGCCGATTTTGCACTCATATTTCATTTACTGTGGTTTGGTGACCACGGAAGCCTCCTAATTTGCTCATCTCATCAAATACACTATTCCGAGGGGTTTGGGCCCAACGACCCCATCTAATTTCTTTTAGAGTTGCCGTGTGGCATCGTGAGGTACTTTTGCCGATTTTGCACTCATATTCTGTTTACTGTAGTTTGGCGGCCACGGAAGGCTCCTAATTTGCTCGTCTCATCAAATGCACCATTCCTAGGGGTTTGGGGCTCAACGCCCCCCGTCGAAGTTCATTTAAAGTTGCCGTGTGGCATCGTGCAGCACTTTTGCTGGTTTTGCACTCTTATTCCGCTTACCGTGGCTTGGTGATCGCCGAGGGCTCATAATTTACTCGTCCCATCAAATACACCACTTCGAGGGGTTTAGGGCACAACACTCCCGTCTAATTTCGTTTAGAGTTGCTGTGTGGCACCGTGCAGCACTTTTGCCGATTTTGCACTCATGTTCCGTTTACTGTGATTTGATTGTTATGAAAGGCTCCTAATTTGTTTGCCTTGTGAAATACAGCATTCCGGGGGGTTTGGGGCTAGACATCTTTGTCTAATTTCGTTTAGAGTTACCGTGTGGCACTGTGCAGCACTTTTGCGATTTTGCACTCATATTCCGTTACCGTTATTTGGTGGCCGCGGAGGGCTCCTAATTTATTCATCTTATCAAATACAACATTTCGAGGGGTTTAGGGCACAACACCCCCATGTAATTTCGTTTAGAGTTGTAGTGTGGCACCGTGCTGCACTTTTACAGATTTTTCACTCATATCCCGTTTACTGTGGTTTCATGGCCACGAAAGGCTTCTAATTTGCTTGTCTCCTCAAATACACCATCCCTAGGGATTTGGTGCCAAATGCCCTCATCTAATTTCCTTCAGAGTTGCCGTGGGGCACCATGCACCACGTTTGCCGATTTTGTACTCCTATTCCGTTTACCATGGTTTGCTAACCACAGAACGCTCCTAATTTGCTTATCTCAAGAAAAATACACCATTCTGAGGGGTTTGGGGCCCAATTTCATCTTGAGGTGCCGTGTGGCACCGTGCATCAATTTTGACGATTTTACACTCATATTCCGTTTACTGTGGTTTGGTCACCACTGAAGGTTCTTAATTTGATCGTCTCATCAAATACACCATTCCAAGGGGTTTGGGGCCCAACGTCTCCGTCTAATTTCATTTAAAGTTGCCGTGTTGCACCGTGCAGCACTTTTGCCGATTTTGCACTCATATTCCATTTACTGTAGTTTGGTGGACACGGAAGGCTCCTAATTTGATCGTCTCTTCAAAAACACCATTCCGAAAGGTTTGGAGCCCAACGCCCCTGTCTAATTTCATTTAGAGTTGCCATGTGGCACCGTGCAGCACTTTTATCGATTTTCTACTCATATTCCGTTTATAGTGGTTTGGTGACCACAGAAGGCTCCTAATTTACTCGTTTCATTAAATACACCATTCCGAGGGGTTTGGTCCCGACGACTCTGATTAATTTCTTTCAGAGTTTCCGTGTGGCACCGTGCGACACTTGTGCCGATTTTGCACTCATGTTCCGTTTACTGTGATTTGATTGTTATGATTTGCTTGCCTTGTGAAATACACCATTCCAGGGGGTTTGGGGCCAAACATCTTTGTCTAATTTCGTTTAGAGTTGCCGTGTGGCACTGTGCAGCACTTTTGCGATTTTGCACTCATATTCCGTTTACCGTTATTTGGTGGCCGCAGAGGGCTCCTAATTTATTCATCTCATCAAATACAACATTTCGAGGGGTTTAGGGCACAACACCCCTGTGTAATTTCGTTTAGAGTTGTAGTGTGGCACCGTGTTGCACTTTTACCGATTTTGCACTCATATCCCGTTTACTGCAGTTTCAGGGCCACGAAAGGCTTCTAATTTGCTTGTCTCCTCAAATACACCATCCCTAGGGATTTGGTGCCCAATGCCCTCATCTAATTTCCTTCAGAGTTGCAGTGGGGCACCATGCACCACGTTTGCCGATTTCGTACTCCTATTCCGTTTACCGTGGTTTGCTAACCACGGAACACTCCTAATTTGCTTATCTCAAGAAATATACCATTCCGAGGGGTTTGGGGCCCAATTTCATCTTGAGGTGCTGTGTGGCACCGTGCAGCAATTTTGACGATTTTACACTCATATTTCATTTTCTGTTATTTGGTCACCACTGAAGGTTCCTAATTTGATCGTCTCATCAAATACACCATTCCGATGGGTTTGGTGCCCAACGCCCTCGTCTAATTTCTTTCAGAGTTGCCGCGGGGCACCGTGCACCATGTTTGCGGATTTTGTACTCATATTCCGTTTACTGTGGTTTGATAACCACGGAAGGCTCCTAATTTGCTCATCTCGCGAAATACATCATTCCGAGTGGTTTGGGCCCCAACGCTTCCTTCCAACTTCATCAAGCGGTGCCGTGTGGCACTGTGCACCAATTTTGACGATTTTACACTCATATTCCGTTTACTGTGGTTTGGTCACCACCGAAGGTTCTTAATTTGATCGTCTCATCAAATACACCATTCCAAGTGGTTTGGGGCCCAACGTCTCCATCTAATTTCGTTTAAAGTTGTCGTGTTGCACCGTGCAGCACTTTTGCCGATTTTGCACTCATATTCCGTTTACTGTAGTTTGGTGGACACGGAAAGCTCCTAATTTGATCATCTCTTCAAATACACCATTCCGAGGGGTTTGGAGCCCAACGCCCCTGTCTAATTTCATTTATAGTTGCCGTGTGCCACCGTGCAGCACTTTTGCCGATTTTGTACTCATATTGCATTTACTACGGTTTGGTGACCACGGAAGCTGATGGAAACCAAGATAGTGGCCCAACACCCCCGTCTAATTTCGTTAAGAGTAGCCATGTGGCACCGTGCTGCACTTTTGCCGATTTTGCACTCATATTCCATTTACTACGGTTTAGTGACCACGGAAGCTGATGGAAACCAAGATAGTGGCCCAACAACCCCGTCTAATTTCGTTAAGAGTAGCCGTGTGGCACCGTGCTGCACTTTTGCCGATTTTGCACTCATATTCGATTTACTACGGTTTGGTGACCACGGAAGCTGATGGAAACCAAGATAGTGGCCCAACACCCCCGTCTAATTTCGTTAAGAGTAGCCGTGTGGCACCGTGTGGCACTGTGCGGCACTTTTGTCAATTTTGCACTCATATTCCATTTACTGTGGTTTGGTGACCTCGGAAGCCTCCTAATTTGCTCATCTCATCAAATACACCATTCCGAGGGGTTTGTTGCTCAATGGCCCCGTCATATTTCGTTTAGAGTCGCCGTGCGCACAGCATTTTTGCCGATTTTGCACTCATCTTCCGTTTATTGTGGTTTGGTGGCCACGGAAGAGTCTTAATTTGCTTGTCTCATCAAATACAACATTTCAAGGGGTTTGGGTCCCAACGGCTCTGCCTAATTTCTTTCAGAGTTGCCATGTGGCACTGTGTAGCACTTTTGCCGATTTTGCACTCATATTCCGTTTACTGTGGATTGTGGTGGCCACGGAATGCTCCTAATTTCATCGTCTCATGAAATACACCATTCCGGGGTGATGGGATCCAAGGAAGCAAGCAAGATTTGGGCCTAAATGATGGCATCCACGAAAGCAATCAAGATTTGGGCTTAAATTACAATGGGCCACTTTTGTGTTATTCAAAATATCTAGCAAGCTTTGAAGATTCAAAAGATCTTGAAAATTTAATGTATATCTTGCAAATCTTAGAGATTCAGAAGATCTTGTAAATTTAATGTCATCCAATATTTATTTAGTAGGTTATTTTGTTCGTCTATTTTCGTTTAGAGTTGTAGTGTAGCACCGTGCGGCACTTTTTTCCAATTTTCCACTCATATTCCGTTTGGTGCGGTTTGATGGCCACAAAAGGCATCTAATTTTCTTGTCTCATCAAATACACCATCCCTAGGGGTTTGGTGCCCAACACCCTCGCCTAATTTTGTTCAGACTTGTTGTGGGGCACCGTGCACTACGTTTGCCGATTTTGTACTCATATTCGTTCACCATAGTTTGGTGACCACGGAAGGCTCCTAATTTGCTCATCTCACGAAATACACCACTGAAGGTTCCTAATTTGATGGTCTTATCAAATAAACGATTCAGAGGGGTTTGTGGCCCAATGTCCCTATCTAATTTCGTTTAGAGTAGTCGTGTGGCACTGTGCAGCACTTTTGCCGATTATACTCATCTTCCATTTACTGTGGTTTGGTGACCACGAAAGCCTCCTAATTTGCTTATCTCATTAAATACACCATTCCAAAGGGTTTGTGGCTCAATGGCCTCGTCTAATTTCCTTTGGAGTTGCCGTGTGGCACCGTGCAACACTTTTATTGATTTTATACTCATGTTCCGTTTACTATGGTTTGGTGGCCATGGAAAGCTCCTAATTTTCTCGTCTCATCAAATACACTATTTCGGGGGGTTTGGCCCCAAACCCCTCTTTCTAATTTCATTTAGAGTTGTCGTGTGGCACCATCCAGCACTTTTGTCGATTTTGCACTCATATTCCGTTTACTGTGGTTTGGTGGCCACGGAAAGCTCCTAATTTGCTCGTTTCATCAAATATACCATTCCGAGGGGTTTGGGTCCCAATGGCTCTGCCTAATTTCTTTCAGAGTTGCCGTGTGGTACCGTGCGACACTTTTGCCGATTTTGCACTCATGTTCCGTTTACTGTGGTTTGGCGGCCACGGAAGGCTCTTAATTTGCTTGTCTCGTAAATACACCACTCCGAGGGGTTTGGGGCCCAACCCCTCTATCTAATTTCGTTTAGAGTTGCCGTATGGCACCATGCAGCACTTTTGCTGATTTTGCACTCATATTCCATTTACTGCGGTTTGATGGCCACGAAAGGCATCTAAATTTCTTGTCTCATCAAATACACCATCCCTAGGGGTTTGGTGCCCAACACCCTCGTCTAATTTCGTTCAGACTTGCCGCGGGGCACCGTGCACTGCGTTTGCTGATTTTGTACGCATATTCGTTTACCGTAGTTTGGTGACCACGGAAGGCTCCTAATTTGCTCATCTCACGAAATACACCATTCTGAGGGGTTTGGGGCCCAACGCTCCCTTGCAATTTCATCTAGAGGTGTTGTGTGGCACCGTGAAGCAATTTGGATGATTTTACACTCATTCCGTTTTACTGTGGTTTGGTCACCACTGAAGGTTTCTAATTTGATCGTCTCATCAAATACACCATTCCGAGGGTTTTGGGGCCCAACACCCCCGTCTAATTTCGTTTAGAGTAGCCGTGTGGCACCATGTAGCACTTTTGTCGATTTTGCACTCATATTCCATTTACTGTGGTTTGGTGACCATAGAAACCTCCTAATTTGCTCATCTCATCTAATACACCATTCCGAGGGGTTGTGGCTCAACGGTCCCGTCTAATTTCATTTAGAGTTGCCATGTGGCACCTTGCAGCACTTTTGCCGATTATGCACCCATATTCCGTTTACTATGGTTTGATAACCACTGAAAGCTCACAATTTGGTAGTCTCATCAAATACACCATTCCGAGGGGTTTGGGGCCCAACGCCCTTGTCTAATTTTATTTAGAGTTGTCGTGTGGCACCGTGCAGCTCTTTTATCGAGTTTGTGCTCATATTCCATTTACTGTAGTTTGGTGACCACATAAGGCTCCTAATTTGTTCGTCACATCAAATACACAATTTCGAGGGGTTTGTGGCTCAACGGCCTCGTCTAATTTCGTTTAGATGTACCGTGTGGAACCGCACATCACTTTTCCTGATTTTGCACTCATATTTCGTTTACGGTGGTTTGGTGTCCACAAAAGACTCCTAATTTTCTTGTCTCATCAATTACACCATTCCGAGGGGTTTGGGTCCCAATGGCTCTGCCTAATTTCTTTTAGAGTTACCATGTGGCACCGTGCACACTTTTATCGATTTTGCACTCATGTTCCATTTACTATGGTTTAGTGGCCACAGAAGGCTCCAAATTAGCTCGTCTTAGGAAATACACCATTCCTGGGGGTTTGGGGCCAAACACCTCTGTCTAATTTAGTTTAGAGTTGTCGTGTGGCACCGTGCAACACTTTTGCCGATTTTGCACTCATATTCCGTTTACCATGGTTTGGTGACCATGAAAGACTCCTAATTTGCTCGTCTCATCAAATACACCATTCCGAGGGTTTTGGGGCCTAACACCCCCTCCTAATTTCATTTAAAATTGTCGTGTGGCATCGTGCAACACTTTTACTGAATTAAACTTTCTGGGGTCAAGGTACTTTGTTTTTATTTTCTTTTATCTATTCCTGAATTAAACTTTCTTGGGGTTATTGATTCAATTGTTTTTGGGTGTCGTATCATATATATACGGGGTTCTCATCATTGCAGAGGTTTTACTTATTTTGCACTCATATTCTGTTTCCTATGATTTGGTGGCCGCAGAAGGCTCCTAACTTGCTCGTCTCATCAAATACACCATTCCGAGGGGTTTGGTGCCCAACCCCCCCATCTAATTTCGTTTACTGTGGTTTTGGTGACCATGAAAAGCTCCTAATTTGCTCGTTTCATCAAATAAACTATTTTGAGGGGTTTATGGCCTAAAAGCCCCATCTAATTTTGTTTAGAGTTGTCGTGTCGCACCTTGCATCACTTTTGTCGATTTTGCACTCATATTCCGTTTACTGTGGTTTGGTGGCCACAAAAGACTCTTAATTTGTTTGTCTCATCAAATACACCATTCCGAGGAGTTTGGTGCCCAATGCCTTCGTCCAATGTCGTTTAAAGTTACCGTGTGGGCACCGTGCAGTACTTTTGCTAATTTTGAACTTATATTGACAAGACCCAAACCATATTCCCTCTAGGCTAGTATCTGGTAGGTCTCGCCTGGCACCTCAACGAACTCCTTTTTAAACCCTCTTAATCGGGTAAAAGAAATCCGTGGAGCGAACTCGGAACTTGCCCGTTTACTTTGCTTCTAATCTCATTTAATCTCATCATTTGAAAACTAGTTGGGTTGGTTATAATTTATATTCAATTAGTTGATTTGGAATTTCAACTAAAACCATGAAAGTAACCATTTTTGTTTTCGAAATCAAAGAACATTTTTTTTTACGAAAATTCAGCAGCATAACGACTGCAATTATAAGGTTACCAAATTTTCTTGCAAAAAAATTACACTCTCAAATCTTTTCAATCACAACCCAACTTCTTCCACAAACATACATCTTAATAATTGGTTCATCATTTTCACAAAACCATGGATAATAACTAACTTTCATAACATGAAAATATTTACAAGCAATCTACATTACAAAACATATTATTGTATGTATCTATATGAGTATTTCAAGATGCAAAATATTAATAAGATACAATGTAGATTATATAATACATTCTTCAAGATTTGTCCCACCTATAGTAACGAAGAAATTGTTTGCTATAGTCGTTCACGCGAGTACTTGAAAATGGTTATACAATATAACACAAAGCAAATGTAATTTCAAAACAATTAAAGTAATTTAACAATTGTTAACTAAACAATTATAAACTCATTTAGTTATGCACAAAATGTCACAAAACTCGTTTCTTTCTTTCTAAAAGCACCATGCGTTCCCCTAACTGTTGTGTCACGTGGCGATTTTTAACTGATACCAACCGTGACGCTATTGAAACTTCTTGACAACTACGTGCGGAATTTTCTATGTCGCAACGTAGTGTGAGGTTATCTATGAATTCTAGCAATTACGTGCGGAATTTTCTGCATCGCAAACCGTAGCACAACTTACTATCTAATCTTGGTGACTATATTGCGAAATTTTCTACATCGCATATTGTAGCCCAAGAAAGTTTGAGGGTATACGCATGACTTTTGAAAACTCTACTATGTGCTATAAGCACAAAAATAACTTTTCTTTTGAAACTTTTGACTAGAGCTTTTAAGTCCAACTTCTCATAAAAGTCACTTTACTTTTGAGATTTCTTTAAACACATATAAAAACCATTCATAAACATTTTAACAACAATAAAATTTCATTTGAAACATATTATAGTGTGAGTTAGTAACACTCACCTCGGATCCAAGCGTGCTAAGGAGCTTTAGTGGGTCTCTCTCTCTCCACTTGCTTGTGCTTTACCTACACATCATATTCTCATTTAAAATCCACTAAATTGAACTACTAGGAGCTACAATTAAAACTTTCAACTCAGCTAGCTTTATTAACAACCCTTTACACTACAATTTTCTCATCTAAGTTCTAACTCAACCAAACCTCTAAAATTTCGATTTCTTTGCAAAAGTTTAACTTATATACCTTTAGGGACATCCCCACACAGTTCGTAAAATTTTCAGAGGCTTGAAACGAAAAGTCAAAATTTTTGGACCCCCTTTGATCGAATACTGTTCACAGCCCAATCCGTGGGCTTTTTCGCTTCCGTTTTCGCTTGTATCATCTCCCTATCTTCCCTTTAGGTCACCGGTAAAACAGTTTTGAAAAATTCCAACTATAGAGGAGTGAAACTTATAAAATACCCCTATTTTTCACTACTTTTTCATTTAGGTTTCTAAGACTCACATACACTCAATTAAGATCATACATAACATAAAAATGCAAAGAGGAAGTGGCATTGCATGATAACCATCAATGCCCTTCAATTAACTCAAAACAACCCATTGTCTCCATTTGTTTCCTTTTTCAATTCTAACATTTCTAGGTTACTAGCTTCTAACATGCATGAATTCAAGCTCAATTTCATCAAAACTCAATGGAATCACATAACTCTCTTGGTGGCTGTGAATTACATTATCACACACAACACATGATTTCTTTCAATTTTCAAGATTTTAACATTGTACCTCACTTAGGCATTTCATCAAACACTTGGAATGCAATCAATTTGTTTAAAACAACCTTAAATCAATCTTTAGGGTTTTGCTCCCATAAACCCTAACTTTCAATCTCTTATGTAATTCCACCTAAATTAAACTTCCTTTTAGTAGTTTAGGGCTCCAGTCTCGATTTAGATCAAAACCCACATAAAATTCATCATAAACAACAAACCCAATCACTAACATCTCATACAAGCTTAACTATCATCAATTTAGTAAAAGTAAGGATAACTTACTTTGATCTTGTTCAAATCTCGGTTTCCTAGCTTGAATGAGGCTAATTTCTTGATTGGATCTTCAATTGGCTTGAAAAAATTTTGGTTTCCCTTGTCTTCCTCTTTGGCCGACCCTTCACTCTCTCTTCCTGTCTATTTTGCTTCAAATTTTCAATAAGTATTGGAAGACAACACTCTTATATATAGGCTTCTTATGTGACAAGTTACAAATTTTGCCCCTTTCTAGTTATTGACTTGTTATTTGACTTAATTGATTTCTAAAATCTCTACTAAAATTTTAATGTCACTTAATAGGGTTATATTTATGAAATTTAATATTCTATCCCCATAAGTTAATTTCAATTTCTAAGAAGTGAAAAATTACGAAAAAAGGGCTCACACATATTCGGTTTTCTGTGGTTTTGGTGACCATGGAAGGCTCCTAATTTGCTCGTCTCATCAAATAAACCATTCCGAAGGGTTTGTGGCGCAACAGCCCCACTAATTTCGTTTAGAGTTACCGTGTGGCACTGTGCATCACTTTTGCCGATTTTGCACTCATATTTCGTTTACTGTGGTTTCGTGGCCACTGAAGGATCCTAATTTGCTCATCTCATCAAATACACCATTCTGAGGTGTTTGCGGCCCAAAGGCTTCGTCTAATTTCGTCTAGAGTTACCGTTTGGCACCGTGTAACACTTTTGTCGATTTTGCACTCATATTTCGTTTATTGCGGTTTTGGTGACCACGGAAGGCTCCTAATTTGCTCGTCTCATCAAATAAACAATTCTGAGGGGTTTGCGGCCCAACGGCCCCGTCTAATTTCGTTTAGACTTGTCATGTGGCACCATGAATAACTTTTGCCGATTTTGCACTCATATTCCGTTTATGTTGGTTTGGTGGCCACAGAAGTGATGGAAACCAAGTTAGCAAGCATGAAGGATGACGAGACAATTGGACAACGAGGCAATTGAAGGCTATTGGGCTTAATCTTGAAGGCTTTGGAAGCTATTGAAGACAATTAGAGATAATTGGGCTTAATCTTGAAGAGTTTGGGAGCTAATTGAAGGCAATTGGAGTCAACTGGGCTTTAAATAATATGGGCTGGAATTTATTTTAATTGTAATGGGTTTTAAATTAAGTCAGTTTATTTAATGTTATATTGGATCTTAATTTATGTAATGGGCTGAACTGATACATTTAATTAACTTAAGCCCATGTTTAATTATTTTAAACCCATGAGTGTGTTTAGTGAGCCCAAGTGTTAGGGGGTTAGGGTTTCATGTTATCTTTTATTTCTTTGCCTATAAAAAGCTTGTAACCCTAAGCATAAGTTAAATAAGATGAATGAAGATGCAGCTAATTTGAGAGAGTGAATTCTCTTATGAACATCTATGAACATGTGATCTTATCAAGCTTTGCTTGTGGCGATCGAACCCATGACTTATCTCCCACCTTCTCATCTATGTCTTGGGAGTGGCGTCAATATCCTTCTTTTATAATTTTGGTTCTTGATTGAGTTCTAATCATTGGGTCAAAGTTCTTTATAACTTTGGTTTCTTGATTGACATATAATAATGGGTCAAAATTCTTTATTTTATAAACCTATTTTAATCTTTCTTGGGGTTGTGTTTCAATTTGCTTGTGGGTGTCGTATTGTTATATACGGCGTTCTCATCAAGAAGGCTCTTAATTTGGTCGTCACATCAAATACATAATTCCGAGGGGTTTGGGGCGCAACGCCCCCATCTAATTTTGTTTAGAGTTGTGGTGTGGCACCGTGCAATACTTTTACCGATTTTGTACTCATATTCCGTTTACTGTGGTTTGGTGATCATGGAAGCCTCAAAATTTGCTCGTCTTATCAAATAGACAATTCCGAGGGGTTTGGAGCCCGCCGTCCCCGTCTAAATTCGTTTAGAATTATTGTGCGGCATCGTGCAGTACTTTTGCTGATTTTGCACTTATATTCCGTTTACTATATAGTGACAACGGAAGGATCCTAATTTGCTAGTCTCATCAAATACACCATTCTGAGGGGCTTGGTGCCGAACGCCTCCATCTATTTTCGTTTAGATTTGCCATGTGACACACTGCAGCACTTCTGCCGATTTTGAATTCATATTTCATTTACTGTGGTTTGGTGACCAGGGAAGGCTCCTCATTTGCTCGTCTCATCAAATACAGCATTCTGAGGGGTTTGGGACCCAACGCCCCCATCTAATTTCACTTACAGTTATCATGTAGCACCGTGCAGCACTTTCGCCGATTTTGTACTCGTATTCCTTTTATCGTGGTTTGGTGACCACGAAAGGCTCCTAATTTGCTCATCTCGCCAAATACACCATTCCAAGGGGTTTGGGGCCCAACGGTCCTGCTAATTTCATTTAGAGTTACCGTGTGGCACCGTGCAGTACTTTTGCCGATTTTGCACTCATATATCCGTTTACTATAGTTTAGTGAGAACGGAAGGCTCCTAATTTGCTCGTCTCATCAAATACAACATTCCGAGGGGCTTGGGACCCAACGCCCCCATCTAATTTTGTTTGGAGTTCTCGTGTGGCACTGTGCAGCTTTTTTGTCGATTTTGCGCTCATATTATTTTTACTGTGGTTCAGGCCACGGAAGGCTTCTAATTTGGTTGTCTCATCAAATATAAAATTCCAAGGGGTTTGGGGCCCAACTCTCTCGTCTAATTTCGTTTAGAGTTGTCGTGTGGCACATGGCAGCACTTTTACTTATTTTGCACCCATATTCTGTTTACTGTGGCTTGGTGGCCGCGGAAGGCTCCTAATTTGCTCGTGTCAGCAAATACACCATTCTGAGGGGTTTGGTACGCAACGACCCCATCTAATTTGGTTTATTATTGTTTTGTTGATCATAGACAACTCCTAATTTGCTCATCTCATCAAATAAATAATTCTGAAGGATTTGTGGCCCAAAACCTCCGTCTAATTTTGTTTCGAGTTGCTGCGTGGCACCGTACATCACTTTCGCCGATTTTGTACTCATATTCCGTTTACTGTGATTTGGTGGCAACGAAAGGCTCCTAATTTGCTCGTCTGATCAAAAAACCATTTCGAGGGGTTTGTGTTTGAAACAGCCCCATGTAATTTCATTTAAAGTTACCGTGTGGTACCGTACATCACCTTTGCAGATTTTGCACTCATATTTCGTTTACTGTGATTTAGTGGCCACGGAAGGATCCTAATTTGCTCGTCTCATCAAATACACCATTCCAAGGGGTTTGGGGCCCAACGGCTCCGTCTAATTTCATTTAGAGTTACCATTTGGCACCATGCAGCACTTTTGTCAATTTTGAACTCATTCTATTTACTGCGGCTTTGGTAACCACAGAAGGTCCTAATATGCTCGTCTCGTCAAATAAACCATTCCGAGGGGTTTGTGGCTCAACAGCCCCATCTAATTCCGTTTAAAGTTATCGTGTGGTACCATGCATCACTTTTGCCGATTTCGCGCTCATATTTCATTTACTGTGGTTTAGTGGCAATGGAAGGATCCTAATTTGCTCGTCTCATCAAAAAACCATTCCGAGGGGTTTGTGGCGCAACAGCCCCACTAATTTCGTTTAGAGTTACCATGTGGCACTGTGCATTACTTTTGCCGATTTTGCACTCATATTTCGTTTACTGTGGTTTTGTGGCCACTGAAGGATCCTAATTTGCTCGTCTCATCAAATACACCATTCCGAGGGATTTGGTGCCCAACGCCCCCGTCTAATTTCGTTTAGAGTTACCGTGTGGCACCGTGCAGCACTTTTACAAATTTTACACTTATATTCCGTTTACTGTGGTTTTGGTGACCACGGAAAGGTCCTATTTGCTCATCTCATTAAATACACCATTCCGAGTGGTTTGGGGCCCAACAACTCCGTCTAATTTCGTTTAGAGTTGCCGCATGGCACTGTACATCACTTTTGTCTATTTTGCACTCATATTCCGTTTACTGTGGTTTGGTGGCCATGGAAGGCTCCTAATTTGCTCATCTCATCAAATAAACCATTCCGAGGGGTTTGTGGCTCAACAACCTCATCTAATTTCGTTTACAATTACTGTGTGGTAGTGCATCACTTTTGCAGATTTTGCACTCATATTTCGTTTACTGTCGTTTAGTGGCCACGGAAGGCTCCTAATTTACTCGCTCATCAAATACACCATTCCAAAAGGTTTGGGGCCCAACGGCTCCGTCTAATTTCATTTAGAGTTACCGTTTGGCACCATGGAGCACTTTTGCCAATTTTGTACTCATATTCCATTTACTGTGGCTTTGGTCAACACGGAAGGTCCTAATATGCTCGTCTCATCAAATAAACCATTCCGAGGGGTTTGCGGCTCAACAACCCCATCTAATTTCGTTTACAGTTGCCGTGTGGTACCGTGTATCACTTTTGCAGATTTTGCACTCATATTTCGTTTACTGTGGTTTAGTGGCCGCGGAAGGCTCCTAATTTGCTCGTCTCATCAAATACACCATTTCAAGGGGTTTAGGGCCCAACGGCTACATCTAATTTCGTTTAAAAGTTACCGTTTAGCACCATACAACACTTTGTACTCATATTCCATTTACTACGGCTTTGGTGACCACAAAAGGTCCTAATATGCTTGTCTCATCAAATAAACCAATCCGAGGGGTTTGTGGCTCAACAGCCCCATCTAATTTCGTTTAAAGTTGCCATGTGGTACCGTGCATCACTTTTGCAGATTTTGCACTCATATTTCGTTTACTGTGGTTTAGTGGCCACGGAAGGCTCCTAATTTGCTCGTCTCATCAAATACACCATTCCAAGGGGTTTGAGGCCTAACAACTTTGTCTAATTTTGTTTAGAGTTACCGTTTGGTACCCTGCAGTACTTTAGCCGATTTTGTACTCATATTCCATTTACCGCAATTTTGGTGACCACGGAAGGTCCTAATTTGCCCGTCTCATCAAATAAACCATTCCGATGGGTTTGTGACGACCCTTCTAATTTCGTTTAGAGTTACCGTGTGGCACCGTGCATCAGTTTTACCGATTTTGCACTCATATTCTGTTTGCAGTGGTTTGGTGACCACGAAAGACTGCTAATTTGCTCGTCTCATTAAATACACCATTTCGAGGGTCTTGGGGCCCAAGGACTTCGTCTAATTTCATTTACAGTTGTTGTGTCGCACCGTGCAGCGCATTTACCGATATTGCACTCATATTCCGTTTACTGTGGTTTGGTGGCCGCAGAAGGCTCCCAATTTGCTCCTCTCATTAAATACACCATTCTGAGGGTTTTGGGGCCCAACACCCCGTCTAATTTCCTTTAAAGTTGCCGTGTGGCACCGTGCAACAGTTTAGCCGATTTTGCATTCATATTTCGTTTACTATGGTTTGACGACCACGGAAAGCTCCTAATTTGATCGTCTCATCAAATACAGCATTCCGAGGGCTTAGGGCCCAACGCCCCGTTCTAATTTTGTTTAGTGTTGTCGTTTGGCACCGTGCATCACTTTTGCCGATTTTGCACTCATACTTCATTTACTATGGTTGTGTGGGCATGGAGGACTCCTAATTTGCTCGTCTCATCAAATATAAAATTTTGAAGGGTTTGGGGCCCAACTCCCTCGTTTAATTTTGTTTAGAGTTGTCATTGCAACACTTTTACTGATTTTGCATCATATTCCATTTGCTATGGTTTGGTGGCTGCGGAAGGCTCCTAATTTGATCGCATCATCAAATAAACCATTCTAAGGGGTTTGTGCCCCAGCAACCCCGACTAATTTCGTTTAGAGTTGCCGTGTGGCACTGTGCATCACTTTTGCCGATTTTGCACTCATATTCCGTTTATTGTGGTTTGGTGGCAACAGAAGGCTTCTAATTTGCACGTCTCATCAAATAAACTATTATGAGGGGTTAAAACAACCCCAATTAATCTCAAAGAGTGCAGGTCTCTATAAGCCCTTCACTTGCCTATTCTTTTCTTCTAATATTATTTCACCCTTTACTAAATGATATGTCATTCATGCACCCATGCATGTCCATCTTAATTACCTTGATTCCTACTCATTCATACAGGTTTTTAGGACCCTAAATATGTCATAAACATCAACAAAACTCATGCATAAACTACTACCCTTCATCAAATCGAAATGCACAAACAATGTCATCTAGTTTTCCTTTTTACTTTCTAACACTTCTATATATCTTTCTAGTAGTAAATATGCATGTTGTTCAAGTTGATAGGCATCAAAACCCAATGAATACACCCCATCCACCTTATAATCAAACCTCCTCATGCACCATTAACATGTTGTTTCTTTTAACTTTTATGATTTTAGATTTGACAATTCTTCTAGGGATTTAATCAAACACTTTAACTACAACTATAATTGCTCAAATATATTTTTACAATTGTCATTAGTTTGTAAATTGATTTTCTAATGCTATTTTACCTAGGGATCATTTGTTTTTTCGTCTGAATACTGAACAGTGTTATTGAAAACTAAAGACTGAATAGTGACTGAAATCTGAAATCTGATAAACATGTTTGTTTTTTTTTTTTTTCTTACCTCTAAATGTATAATAATCTTGTTTATTTGTTAAAGTTAAAATTGTCTGAATACTAGCAATTTGACATTTATATCATTTTATTATTAGTTGTTAAGTAATTTTATTTAATATGATACAAACAGTTACAATAAATTATTTAACAAATATTAAAATATTTATATATATAATATTTTGATTCATAATTAAAATAAGTTGAATTATTATAGTAGAGTAAATTAAATTTATATATTCAAATAAAAATAAACAAAATGGTCTTAAATTGAATTACTACTATAATAAAAATTGAAATTGTAAAATAATATACATCGATAACAAAAAAAAAAACTTTGATGTCCTATTATACATTGATAACAAATTCGCAAAAACTTTGAGATAAAAAAACCAAAAGAAAAAACAAGAGGAGAAATTTTGAGATTCTGTTATACACAAACAAATTTTCATCAATATACATAAACTAAAAACATCAATAACACAGTAAAATTTTAACAAATAAACACAATATGGGCTACTCCAAAGTAGATTAATAAAAAAAATCAATAAAAATTCTTACCGAAATTTGATTAGAGAAATATAATAATCCAGCTATATGAAAATTTGATGTTGAGATGTTTAGGGTTTTTATTTTTCAATGTTGTTTGTTAAAACATTAAAAGAAGTTTGTATAATGTAAAACTATAATAAACTTGGAAATATATTATTTTAGGAAGGATAAACCTGAAATAATATATTTATAAAATCATTAAGTGATTTTGTATTAAGTGAAAAATACTGTTTTTCCCACTTAAGACTTAATAGTGCTGAATTGCACCTATTAAGTTGTTTTTGTTTGTTTTTTTAATTGGTCAAACAACTTAAAACTATCAAAAAACAACTTAAAAAATTAAGTAAGAATTTTTAACTTTTCACTTAATTGCAAATCACTTAATCACATTTCAAAGTTTTTATTCTAAATCAATCCTCTTCAAAATAACATAATTTCAAATTTATCCTAATTTTATATTACTCAAATTTTCTTTTCTTTTTTGTTTCTTGATACTTACCAAAAATAATTTAAAAAGTAAAACTTAAATACATATCATCCCAAATTATCTTAGAATTAAACTAATATATTTTAATTTACAATTTAAGCGTTCATTTTTTTAGTTGTTTTCTTAAACATATTAATATGTTTAAATATAAATATGACTAATATTACTATATTTTTATATCATATTTTAATTATGAATAAAATATTATTAATATGTACATGAAAATGTTTTAGAATTTATTAAATTATTTATTTCCAAATGTTTGTATTAAATTAATTAAAATTACATAATAATAAATAATAAAAGGGTATAAATATCAATTTATTAGTTTTCAGACAATTTTAGATTTAAAAAACAAATAAGTTTATAATATATTCAGAGGTAAGAGAGAAAAAAACAAACATGTTATTTAGATTTCAGATTTCAGTTACTATTCAGTCTTCAGTTTTCAGTAGTACTGTTCAGTCTTCAGATAAAAAAACAAACAACCTCTAACTTTTTTTTAAGTGGTTTTTAAGTTGTTTTAAGTGGTTTGACCACTTAAAAAAACAAATAAAAATATCTTAATTGACCTAATTCAGCACCATTAAATATTAAATGTTAAAAACAAACATCCCCCAACTCAATAACTCAATAATTTTTTGATGCTGTTAGACGGTAATTGCACGTTATTATTATAATAGGCAAAGAAGTGAACAACAAATGGACAGCGAAAGATCCAGAGATCCGTAGTATGAAAGACGGTTGCAACGACAAAATAATGAGAAAATTTCAAAAGTTCATTAGTGATAACTGTTAGGTTAGTTAAATTATGATCCTAGTTAACAACTAATTATATCAGTAAAATATTGATTTAATCAATATTAAATTGGTCACATCAATTAAAATTGGATAATCTCAACAAATTTTGAACATCTAGTTCACACACTGATCAAATTGAATAAAAAGGTTGCAACATCATATTAAATTAATTTATAATTTTAACAATTTTTTCTCCTTTTAAGAAAATAAAAATAAAAGGAAAAGTTATGTTGGAGGAAGCATTTGGCAGTACATTCTATCAATCTCTTTTTTGATGTCTCAAAAATTAGCATACCATGAAAATGTCCCAAACTTAGACCGACCAAAGTCATGATCAAACCTCAAATGTCGTCTTTTCTATGCAACCCATATTATTATCACATTATCTTATCCTTAATCACAAAGTCACTTTCACATTACCATAAACATTCCTTTATCCAAACTTTAATCCTGCTTTAACAACCAAAGTCTTAATTGTTTAAGACAAAAGAAAATCTCAAAAATCAATATAAAATTTGTCCGCACTTAAAAACAACTTTGTGATTTTAAAATTGAGCAAATTACTTAAAACCCTTTGGATATATGTCTAATGACAAGCATAAATTACATTTGCCTTTTATTACAACGCCTTTCCCTATACTAATGATTTGACTGTGAAAGTTAACTATAGTAAAGGTATTTTGATCAATTTCTAATATATATATATTTTAATTTTTTCTTTAAAAATTATATTGATTAATAGGTTATTTACATCTCCATATAATATAATTTAAAATTTTAAAAACTTAAAAATAATTTATAAATTAAATCTTTTAAAAATTTAAAAAAATTAATTTTGAACTATAAAGATAATTTAAAATATAAAAAATAATTTTTTTTTCAAATGGCTTATGTTGGTTTTTAATTTTTGATAATTTTCTCAGACGTTATCCAACTTGGATCAAGAGCTAATGCTGTGGGGGCAAATATGTAACTTCATAATCAAAATAATGTTTTTCCATAGATGTCCTCCTAACGGCCAAAAATTACCAGACCAAATCTTGTCCCGACCCAAAAATGAAGGACGCACTTAACCAACCAGTAACAGAAGAGTCTTGGTGTTGCCCAATGAAAATGGACTATTGTTACTTAATCATGGTTAATTATATTAACCATGGTTAGTCCCGGAGAGTTAGGGGGCATTAGGGAACTTTAACTTTGGTCAAATGAATCTGGTTTAGATCGCCTTGATTTCAGAGCACTTTAACCTTTATTAAACTCGCGATTTTTTCAACATATCGTGATATCAAATTCAAACCAAAATCCCCTTTTCGGGGATTTTCGCATTTTTGTGTTTTTGTTTTATTAATTTAAACCAAAATCCCCTTTAATTAATTAATATTAAGCAAATTCCATGCTTTTTATTTTATTATTTGGAGGCTTCTTTTATCACCTGTTCGGGATTTTTATCTCTCCTCTCCCAATTTGCTTTTCTGTAGTGTGCAAGTCACGCTCTCTCTTTGTTTGGCGTTTGAGTTGGATCAAGTACTACTTATTTAGGTTCTCATTAAATTCATTCTAAATTTTCTCTCTTTTGCGGGATTTTTTTTTACCAAATATTTTGATTATTAATAAACCTATCTAATGCTTAGCGAGTATTTTTTTTTATCATAAAAGATGAAAAATTCAAATTTTATTTTTATTCTAAAACACAAAATGTGAATAATGTATAGATAATTTTATTTGAATTTAATTTTTATTCTCCCATCATAAACAAAATATAACTTATTTTATTCTATATCACATTTGTTTAAATCTTCAAAACTATTATGATGCGTTTTGTAGAATATTTAGAATTTCATTTTTTTATGAATAATATGCTATTTTTCTAATTTTTTTGAAGATGCCAGTTCTTTTTTATAAATTTTATTGTCATATTTATCAAAAAACTTTATAATTTTATTATTTTAATCATGTAAAAAATGGTTTGAGAAAGGTTTAATATTTTTATTATATTATAAAAAGGATATTTGAACTAAAACAAAGATAAATAATTATTCAAAAACTAGTTTAATTTAATAAATATTTTTTGAAAGAAAGTTAACAGACAATTCATATATTCTTACATTTTTTTATGTCAAAGCAATATAAGATTAATATAGTTAGCTATTTTAAAACATGCTTAAGGAAAGAGATTTTTAGGAAAAATATTTGTCGTTTAAAATTAATACAAAATTATACTTTTCTACACTTACTGACTTAGTTTATATTATATAATATTTTCATTAATTTAATTTTAAAAAATATTTTTTTTTGTGACACACTCAATCCATAAACAATATGGTTGTCATATTTTAAACACATATAATAAAATTTTTTGAGAAAGAAAAACAAAAATAATCATATAATTAAAAGTAAATTGAATTAGATGAACTTTGAAAGTTACGTAAAAATATCGCGCGTAACAGCAGACGCGGGAGAGGAGAATAATGTGAACAAATGGAGTGCGTGTGGAGATGTGCAAAAGAAAGAAATTTTTTATTTTTTAAAAAGATATGTTGATTAAAAAAAAAAAAAAAGGAAAAATCACCTGAGTTTGGCTGTAGCAGTGGACTTAGGCGATGGAAAAGCAAAGCATCGTAAAATAAAAAGCACACACAAGTCGTTTCTCATTTCACTAGTTGTTCTGTTTTTTCAAAAAGCGCTTTTTAACACTCGACAACACAACACACTGTAACTTCCTTCTTCTTGTTGTCGGCAAAACCAAACCAACCTTCACGCTTCTCTCTCTGTCTCTCTGTCTCTCTCTCTCTTTGTTCGTTCACACAACACCTATCCTACTCTGCATGTTTATGACTCTCTCTGTTTTCCAGATAAAGAGGTAAACTTTTCTTCCTTTTCTATAAAACAGAAGAAAATTTGTTGTGCAGATGGCTGATTATGATGATGGATTTCTGATTCAAGTTGTAATTTTTGTTTTGTTGTAGCATTAACAACTGAGAGATGAATAGAGTTATGGATTCAGGCAAAAACAGTTCAATCAAGAAGAACTCAACAGAGAACTGCTTAGATGCACAGCTATGGCATGCCTGTGCTGGTGGCATGGTTCAAATTCCACCAGTCAACTCCAAAGTCGTTTACTTTCCTCAAGGCCACTTAGAACATGCCAAAGGGAACAACACTGAGCTCTCAAATCTTCACATCCCTTGCATGATTCCATGTAGAGTTTCTGGTATAAAGTACATGGCAGATACTGAAACTGATGAGGTTTATGCAAAAATCAGGCTGATTTCGTTGAAAAACAATGGATTGGATGATTTTGAGGATGTGGGAAAAGGAGAGTACGGTGAAAAGCCACCATCTTTTGCAAAGACTTTGACACAGTCTGATGCAAACAATGGTGGTGGCTTCTCAGTTCCACGTTACTGTGCTGAGACTATTTTTCCCCGATTGGATTATAGTGCTGAGCCTCCTGTGCAGACCATTCTTGCTAAGGATGTCCATGGTGAAGTGTGGAAGTTTAGGCATATTTACAGGGGGACTCCTCGTCGTCACCTTTTGACGACAGGGTGGAGCAATTTTGTGAACCAGAAGAAGCTTGTTGCTGGGGATTCAGTAGTTTTCTTGAGAGCTGATAATGGGGATCTCTGTGTGGGGATTAGAAGGGCTAAAAAGGGAGGGATTGGTGATGGATCTGATTATTCTTCTGT
The DNA here is from genome assembly GCA_019925255.1 of Litchi chinensis. Taxonomy (NCBI): domain Eukaryota; kingdom Viridiplantae; phylum Streptophyta; class Magnoliopsida; order Sapindales; family Sapindaceae; genus Litchi; species Litchi chinensis. Next base: position 28,992,900 of record CM034463.1, on the reverse strand, counting down.
TGGCTCCTGGAATTCTTCTGGCTTTCCTTTTGCTGGCGGCTATTCTGTTTATGTGAGGGGAGATGATAGTAAGTTGATGAGGAGGAATTCCAATACTGATTTCAGGGCAAATGTCAGCGCTGACTCTGTTGTCCAGGCTGCAACTCTTGCTGCCAATGCCCAACCTTTTGAGGTTGTTTACTATCCCCGTGCCAGTACTCCAGAGTTTGTCGTCAAGGCCTCAGCCGTTAGAGCTGCAATGCAAATTCAGTGGTGTTCTGGGATGAGGTTTAAGATGGCTTTCGAAACTGAGGATTCTTCTCGGATTAGCTGGTTCATGGGAACCATTTCTTCTGTTCAGGTTGCTGATCCCATTCGTTGGCCAAATTCACCGTGGCGAATTCTCCAGGTATTCAATTCTTCCCATTCATTTTTGTTGTGAATTCTTGTGTACTTCAGATAACTGAATCTATGATATGGTGCAATTCATTACAAAATTAAATGTTACATTAACCATCATATCTAGATCTATTTATTATTTCCGTCTCTTAGTAATATCAAGTGACTAAAAGAAATAGAAGCAATTTGCATTGCCTGCTTGCTTATGACCAAGCCTACCTATTGCACCTCATTTTGTTCTCCAAAGTAAGCACAACATTCTTGCCTGTATGTAGCTAGTTCATAAATTTTAAGGTTTCATTTCCCTTAAAAGCATTTGCAAGACAGAGTTTTCCTGTAGAGTTTCACGGGTTTGCACTTTTATTTTACTTCAGATGTCTCTTCCAATTTACATTGTGTCCTGAAATCTGACTTTTTTCTGCATATGAGTAGGTTATTATACCATGGTAAAAAATTGAGATTTAGTAAGTTTGGGAACCAAATCAAATATGTTTATTATTTGATGTTATATAATTATCATACATACCCTGAATTTCAGGCTTGAAAAATTTTATTCTGTACATTGGCTAGCTTCTGAAGTGTTCTTTTTGCAAATGATTATTTTTTAGGTGGCATGGGATGAGCCAGATCTACTGCAGAATGTGAAGCGTGTTAACCCATGGTTGGTTGAATTAGTATCAAGCATTCCGGCCATCCATCTTTCAACATTCTCACCACCAAGAAAAAGGTTGCGGCTTCCCGAACACCCTGAGTTTCCTCTAATTAACCAAGTTCCAATGCCATCATTTTCCAGGAACCCTGTCATGTTCAGCAGCCCATTAGGTTGCGTTAGGGATAGTACTCCTGCAGGCATACAGGGAGCCAGGCATGCCCACTATGGACCATCTTTATCAGATCTCCACTTCAACAAGCTGCAGTCGGGTCAGTTTCCGGTTGGTTTTCAGCATCATCATCATCCTACTATGGCCCCTAGAATCCCCAGTTGCAATTTCATAAGTGACACTGAAAATAATGACAATATATCCAGCTTGCTTACGATGGGAAATACCACTCAGAGTTTTAAGGAAAACAATGAAACAAAGACACCCCATATCTTATTGTTTGGTCAGCTCATTCTCCCCCAGCAAAATAGTTCTCAAAGCTGCTCTGGTGATACACTAAGAAACAGTTCTTCGGATGGGAATCTAGAGAAGACAGTGATATCTTCTGACGGCTCTGGTTCTGCAGTACATCAGAATGGCCCATTAGAAAACTCTTCAGATGAAGGGTCTCCTTGGTGCAAAGATCACCAAAAATCTTATATCAGTTTGGAGACTGGCCATTGTAAGGTGTTCATGGAATCAGAAGATGTAGGTCGAACTCTTAATCTGTCGGTTCTTGGATCTTATGAGGAGCTTTATCGAAAGCTAGCCAACATGTTTGGCATAGAAAGATCGGAGATGTTTAGCAACGTGTCGTATCGTGATGCAGCAGGTTCTACTAAACATACTGGAGATGAGCCCTTCAGGTAATATTCATTGTCTTTCATATTTGGTTTTTACTTTTCCCTAACTTGGCCTTTTAATTTGTACTTTAATGTATCAACAAAGTCTAATAAGTTTCTATGTCTGGTGGTCGTGGCAGTGAGTTTTTGAAGACCGCAAGAAGGCTAACGATTCTTACAGATTCTAGCAGTGACAATGTTGGAAGCTAGAGATCAAGGAAATTTTGCTAATTGTACAGTTTCCAAATATTTTGTTTTGCTTTTCACTTGTTAGATTTCATTTTCTTGTTTTTATTTTTGAAAGTTGTGGGAGAAGTCTCACTTCATCCAATTTTGGGTAATGTAGACTTAATTCATGTTTGTTAATACAAATTCAAGTTTGCTATTTGCTTCATTTGTATAATTCATCTTAGAAACTAAAGCAGCATGTAGAAAAAGCCCTTATGCAGTACAGGACTGACAACCCATGGTTGCAAAATGCTCAAAATCTGCCTTAAAAACCCTTGGAGTCACAGATTCTTATTCAGACTACACAATTAATACAAAAATGCATTTTCGTTGACAAGTTTACAATACCCTGAAATAGTAATCAGCAGCATCATGACATGAAATAATTGAAGGAACCTTCTCAAAATATTTGAGCACTGCAACATATTTGAATGAGCAAGGAGTTAATTGCATTTTATAGTCCATGCTCTGTCGTGAAGAGTGCCCTAGGTAGTTTAAGCTATGATGTGGACCAAAACCACCCCGAAGCAGATGCCAAAAAAAATTCAGGGTTGGATGGTGAACAAGAATGTAAATCTTGGAGCTTGTACGTTGTGGTAGAACAGAAACCAAACCCCCAAAGATTCTCGGGGGTGTTTCTGTTAAGATCATGACGGTGGACAAAACAAGCTTGGCCGGGTCTCAAGGCTTTTGGTTTGGGACAATTTGCTCATCTTTTTCCTCAATAGCCTATCTAAAGTTTTTATTCTTAACACCAAGCAGCCGGATAATTTTGTGATTGGGAAAGATCATTTAAACCCAACTTATATCAAGTAGATATTATTGTTAGATATTCAGGAATTTTTATTTTTGGAGGGGACGGGCCATGGGACTCTAATCACAATTTTATAGTGTAGCAGTGTAGGTATCCATCGTATATCGATTTCATTTCTTTATATTTTCTGTTTTAATTAATTTGTTTCTAAATTCAAATTAAAGTTTGTTTACCTTATAAAATCTTGAATCCAAAAGAGTAGTACTACACTTAAAAAAAAAAAAAAAAAAAAAGTCTAATTTTCTATTCCAAATGAATTTAACGGCCTATTTGTAGCTTTTATTATTAAAAATAATGAGGGGTAAACAAATCCCTCCAGAATCTTATAACAAGTGAGATTTGCTACTACCTTTTCTCAACAAAAGATGTCTCACTAATGTCTAGCTGAATCAGTCAACTTTTAAATCATTTTGAAATACATTTTGAAAGGGGTAGGATCGATAGACACAAATTTTGACATAATTTTTCAAGTATCAAATTAAAAGGAAATTAATGGTATAGATTTAATTTTTTTAGAGAGTAAGAGAGTTATTAGAGAGTTGGGTTGCACCAGATAATTGCATGTGCATCAATTTCTCTCTCTTCATTTATGTTCTTTCATGTTTTCCCTTTTATTCTATTTATTTATTTTGAGATATTTTAAACAATATGTTTGTTTAAACCTATACAATATGAATCTTATTTGAAAGTTTATGTTGAGAGTTTTGAATCCATATACTATTTGCATGATTTGGTTAAATGAATAAAGATAAAGGATTAAATGAAATTTGATTAATAATATTGTTATTTAGTTTAAAGGTAGAGATAAAGTAAGTTGAAGTGCATTAATTTAAAATTAACAATTAATCCACACCATTAATTTTCTTTCAATCTAATGGTTAAAAATTTGTATCAAAATTTGTATCACCCGATTTTTCCTCCCCATTTTGAAAAATGTAATATTACTCTAAATCATTTGCAATCATATAAATATAATAAATAAGGGATCATCGTAAATGGATCAACCCGACTTCTTTGACATATAAAATGTTAGACATATCATATGGGAGGTGTACAAGGAGGGGGTTATAAATTTCAAAGCAAGAAACCGACTATTGTGCCACAACGGTCGAGTGGGGAGATGAGAGATGAGACATAAAAATTTCATAGGGATTCGGAGAACAAAATGTGGATTTGATTAATGGATTAGGTTGATACCAAAGCAAGATTAAAATTTAACCATGGTGAAGAGAGAAGAGGAGGAGTTGGAAGTCAAATAAGAAGAAGAGCATTGAAGTGTGACTGTGAGAGTTAAATAAGTTGCACGAGGCAGACAAAGATTCGTGAGTCAAGGAAATTGGTAGCAAGGCCATGTCCAATCCCTAACCCTAGCTTTGACATGATTTCATCTCTTAGACTTCTTATTACACATCATACGAGTATTGACGTGCATTGTTTTGGGGTCTTGATCCAATAACTTTGTGTTCTGTATTTTTTTTTCCCTTAATTTATTTTATAAATAATTTAAGATTTACTTAAAGATTTAGGCTAATGAAAAAAAAAAAGGACATTTGACGACCAAGAAAACACCCTAGACACTTTCTCCTTGTTTGTTAAAAAATTTTAATAATATATTTTAGATTTGATTCAATAAAGTAAATTGAATGATTCCAGAAGGTATCCTAAAGTGACTAACAAAAACAGAGAAGCTAGCAGGAGGTTTTTAGTTTAATTATAAAGAAATTTTATCATTTTTCAATACCATAAAGTTATTGTTTGAAAATGATCAAATGTCAAGAGTTTTTCTCCCACAAGCCTAAGCATATATATATTTTTATCAAGCTTATATATGTATTTAAAATGATAGCAGGCATAGTTAAATAATAATAACATTTTCTATTAAGTGGAGTTCCAAAGTTCAAATCCATTATTAAAAATTGTATTTAAACATGCAAAGTTTAATAAATCATGTATCCATATCTAATTCTATGAAATGTAAGTATACGTTTGATATAACTTATCTACTAGTTAAAAATATTTTTTCAATACTTAAAACTCTATTTGAATTTTTTTATGTCATTTGATCATTATATCCTAATAGAATATTTGGGCAATTAAAAAAAGCTGAAGTCTAGTAGTCTTGATGGAAAATTAAAAGTAGATAAATAATTGATTTTGGAGTTCGAATTTAAGTTATAAAAAATTTCAATCAATCATTAAAATTTTAACAATTATTGTTGAACTTATCACTTGATTTTCGGGATGAGAGCCTATACAATCAATACAACTTATGTTCGTATACTAAAATGCAAGTATTTGGTTCTCTTTCCATGTGAATGCTAGTTAACAATTAACTATGGATGTAAGAATAGGAAGCATCACAGACATAGAAAACGCTATAGTTGTTTTAAGGATAATCCCAATTTTCCCCCTGTAGTTTGAACAAATAGTCAAAATCTCCCTTGATTTTGAAAAATTACTTAACTGTGAAGGTGGATTTTGGGTATTTATTCAAACTACAGGGGAAAATTGGGATTATCCCTTGTTTTAATTTGACCAAAAAAATATCATTATTTTATGGTAGTGGAGGTGACTCATGTTCTACGACAAGAATACGAGATATTGAGGGGAATGAGATAATTGTTATTAAAAGATAAAATAGCGTTGAATGTGAGAAGTCATTTGCAAATTTCAAGGACTTTAATTGGTGCTAAGCTGTTTTATTACATTAATTTTATTTGAACAAGATCCGAGAATCCCCCGTCAAATTAAAATTTGGTTCAAGTCAACACATGAAAAATCTCAGATTTCCGACATGGGAATTGGAAATCTCCAACCTGTCTTTTACTGTTTTTATGTGGTTTTTTTCCCCTCTATATCGTACATTTAAGAACCTAACATGAAAATGAAACCTAAGGGCACGAGAGCAATTAAGTCAACCCCCACAATTGTCAGACAACACAGACTAGTAATTTTTGTCAAAAACAACATCGTATGGTGCAAAAATTGCTATTTTTCCACAAGCATTACATCATTTCACCGCCACGTTTGGGTGTATAGATCAAGATGTCTTAAAAGTGGAATTTCGATGCGCATTGACTTTCATGCTTGACTAACCGCAGATAATTATTATTATTGACATACTATAAACAAGAAAAAGTACATATGAAAAGATTGTTACTAAACATGTTGATAATGACCATGTGGTTCGAAACAAATTTGACCTAACTTGAAGATGTATGCTATTGTATTTCAAGGCATTCCATAATTCTTGATTGAAGGAAAAAATAGGTTTTAATATGAATGTAGAAATGAGGATTTAAAAAAAAAAATTTCAAAAGAAAAACATGTTTGATTAATGTTAATAATAACAATTCAATAATTAAATCAATAAAATCAAATCTTATCTTCCATGAAAATTGAATTAATCCATTTTGATTTGTAGATTTTTCATCTCCCGATCTTTTTTACTATAACTTTTTACAAAAAAAAAAAATAAAAAAAATTTATGTGTGAGTACAATCTTGAAAAATCAAATCATGAAAATTTTTCATAAAATAAAATTATGTAGAAATCAAAAAACAATTTTCTTGATTTCTTTTGAGATGAGATAATATAGTGTTTTTAATTAATGGAAGTTTTTGGTTCAGGTGGCCAAAATTTTTTTTTTTAATTACCAACACAAAACACCATTTTATAATGATAAGCTAGAGTATTTCAATTTAACAAGGAATCCATTCTTTTTTTTAAAAAAAATAAAAATGAAAGACTTAGTTCCTATCCAATATGGAATCAAATTCCTTATTGGCTTGAAACTCTTTACTTTTAATTTAATATGGAATCCAATTCCTATTAAATTAAAACTCCGTTAATTTAATTTAATATGGAACCTAATGCCAATTAAATTAAATGACTATTTCCATTAATTAATTAAATGATTTTTCATTAAATTAAGTTATTGTAAATCATAAATAATTTAATAACATCATTTAGAATTGAACCTATAACTTTTATAGATAATTAAATAATTAACAATTAACTAAATAATTAAATATATTTAAATAATTCGCGAATGTGTCCTTAAAATTTATTTGTACACTAATATTTGGAAATCCAATTATATTCTTCTATTTGTTTCTTTATGTGGTTGTGAGCTAGAAAGGGAACAAATGGACCTACAAATTGAGCTCCAATAATATCGAAATTATTAATTAAACTTTTTAATTAAGAATTTACTATTATTAACATTAGAGTTACATCACTGAAAACTTAAGGTTGTACTCTCAAAATTGTATATGTTTTACACAATTTGAATTTTCAGTGTCCATCGATTAATCATTTTATATAGTTCGATCCTCCTCGAGTAGTTTATAACTAGAGCTAAGTCATTAAAATCTGTTATACATCTCTAATTATATTTTATTCCATTAAGTACTATTAATTTTCTAATGACTAATATATATAACAACTTATGAATTTATTTTTTCATTTACTCATAAACAAAAAGTTGAGCGCTCTTATTGTTCAAAACTCAAATAAACACTTAAGAGAACGACTCATCTACTTTTTACAAGAAAGAGTGAATTCCACTATTATGTACAATGTTTTTAACCACTTATTAAATTATATCTCTAAAGTACTAAGTTATTGACCATAAATCTACAACAGTCTTACACATGTAAATAAAAAAAATATAACTCAATAAATAAGAGTCCATAAAATACTCAGGATTGAGATTAATCTATATATGATAATCTAGTCGATAAATATGAATTTTTTTATTTAACAGATATTAATAAGAAATTTATTTTATTGTGATATAGTCCTATATAATCTCTATTATATAAGATGCCTTCATTTTCATGTCTCCACACGAACTATCTCGAATAAGATAATCATATCAAATATGAAATGGACTATAGCTGTAAATTTACTACAAATAAAGTAGACAATTTTGTTTACTTTATACAGACTCTTTATATTACTAATCTCAAACAAAATCTTCCTGTTTATAACACTTATATACTTAGTTTAAAGTCACATAAATAATTATGGATGTTACATGATATTCATATAAAGCAAACATTTCACAAATGCACATAAATTGAATAAAATAAATATATTTGATTTATTATTTATTTAAACGTTTACAAATTACAAGTTTTTGGGGCGCAAACTCTAACAATCTCCCATTTACCCTAGCGCAAATGAGACATATATAATAATCCTAGACTCTTTGGGTGACCTTCAAAAACTTTTAGCCATTAAGGTCTATGTAAACTTATCAGTATGGTTGTCCTGTTGATGAGAACCCCGTATATATATATGATACGACACCCACAAGCAATTTGAATCAACAATCCCAAGAAAGTTTAATTCATGAATAGATAAAAAGAAAATAAAAGAATGTACCTTGACCCAATGATTAGCGAACCACGAACCAAGATAACAAAGACGCCACTCCCAAGAACAAGAGAAGAATGAGGGAGATAAGTCAAGTTGATAATTCAAGAATCAATCCTTGATAAATTCTCACAGTTCTTCAAGAACAAAGAGAGAAAACTGATATTTCATTCATAAAATTGGCTAATCCCGTTTATGAGGTTTACATGGCCTTTTATAGGCAAAATAAATGAAACCCTAGCTTCTAAACATCACTTGGACGCCCTAATACCTTAATACACCCCACTTGGGCTTGAAAAAGCTAAGTTGGGCTTAAAATAACTAAATTTGACAGCCTAAAACATAAACGCATGACCCATCACGAAATTAAGTAAATAAAAGCCCAATGTAATCAAAGTTTGATACTTAACAAACTAATTAAATAAACTAACTTAATTAAACCAGCCCATGAGACAAATTAAGCCCAAATTAATACAAACAAATGGAACCAGCCCAATTTGCCTTCAAATAACCACCCAAGCCTTTAAACTTTATGATCTTGGACTTGAATAATGTTTTAAAGCCTTGGAGTCCCTTCCATGTCGTCCAACCCTTGTTGCGTAAGACTCTTGACTCAAATCTCTTGAATCAGCCCAGTTAATGCCGCCTTCATTCTTTTAGCTCTAGCCCTTGTCATAGGTCCTCCGTTGATGCTCAAAGGATTAATAGGCTTGCTTCCTTGGTTTCCATCATTCCCTCTCTCCTCAAAAGGATTTGTCCTCAAATCTGCACCTGCATCGAAATCAAAAGGAGAAAGATCAGAAACATTAAAGGTAGCACTAACATTATACTCACTTGGCAAGTCTATCTTGTATGCGTTATCATTGATGCATTCAAGCACTTGGAATGGACCATCGCCACGCGGCTGCAACTTGGATTTCTGTTGCTCAGGAAACCTCTCCTTGCGCATATGCACCCAAACCCAATCTCCTGGTTCAAACACAACTTTCTTTCGTCCTTTATTAGCTTGAGTAGCATATTGCTCGGTCCTCTTCTCAATATGTTGCCTTACTTTTGCATGTAATTGCTTAACAAACTCAGCTTTCTTCATCCCATTCAAGTTCGCTCTTTCCTCCATAGGCAAAGGTATCAAATCCATTGGAGTAAGTGGATTGAAGTCATACACAACTGCAAACGACGAACAACCAGTAGTCGAATGCATGCTCTTGTTGTAAGCAAACTCTACATGTGGCAAGCAATCTTCCCAATTCTTCAAGTTCTTTTGGACGATGGAACGCAGCAAAGTACCCAAAGTCCTGTTAACCACCTCTATTTGACCATCGGTTTATGGATGGCAAGTAGTAGAAAACAATAGTTTTGTTCCTAACTTTCCCCACAAAGTCCTCCAAAAATGACTCAAGAACTTTGCATCTCGGTCCGAAACAATACTCTTCGGCACTCCATGAAGTCGAACAATCTCCTTGAAGAATAAATCAGCAACATGTGTGGCATCGTCAGTCTTGTGACATGGTATGAAGTGAGTCATCTTCGAAAACCTGTCAACCACAACAAATACCGAATCTCGTGGGTAATTAGGAAGGAAATAAAATTGATTCCTTTTATTTTGACAAGAATATAAAAGGAAAAAAATAAGATTGACTCCCTTTAAATACTTTCCTTATATGTAAAATGCCCAACTAAAAAGGAAATAAAATCTCAACTTCCTACAATTTAAGAATTCCTTTCTTTTTCTGATTTTTTTTTTCTTTTTGGCTTTTTGTGATGATGTGAACAGTAACTTTGCAAATGTGCGTGAACAGTAACTTACAAATCAAGATGAAAAATAAAAACACACCAAAATAGTGCCGTGAACAGTAACCAAAAGAAAGAACAAATCTTTTTTTCTTTTTTTTTTGAAAAAAAAGAAGATAAAATTGGATAGTCAAACCTGAATTAATTCCCAAAGCTCTGATACCAACTGATGAGAACCCCGTATATAACGATACGACACCCACAAACAAATTGAAACACAACCCCAAGAAAGATTAAAACAGGTTTATAACAAAGAGGAATTTTGACCATTGATTATATGTCAATCAGAAAACCAAAATTATAAAGAACTTTGACCCAATGATTAGAACTCAATCAAGAACCAAAATTATCAAGAAGGATATTGACGCCACTCCCAAGATGATGGAAACCAAGGAAGCAAGCCTATTGATCCTTTGAGCATCAACGGAGGACCTATGACAAGGGCTAGAGCTAAAAGAATGAAGGAGGCATTAAATGGGCTGATTCAAGAGATTTGGGCCAAGAGTCTTACGCAACAAGGGTTGGATGACATGGAAGGGACTTCAAGGCTTCAAAACATGATTCAAGTCCAAGATCATAAAGTTTAAAGGCTTGGGTGGTTATTTGAAGGCAAATTGGGCTGGTTCCATTTGTTTGTATTAGTTTGGGATTAATTTGTCTCATGGGCTGGTTTAATTAAGTTAGTTTATTTAATTAGTTTGTTAACTATCAAACTTTCATTACATTGGGCTTTTATTTACTTAATTTCGTGATGGGTCATGCGTTTATGTTTTAGGCTGTCAAATTTAGTTATTTTAAGCCCAACTTAGCTTTTTCAAGCCCAAGTGGGGTGTATTAAGGTATTAGTACATCCAAGTGATGTTTAGAAGCTAGGGTTTCATTTATTTTGCCTATAAAAGGCCATGTAAACCTCATAAACGTGATTAGCCAATTTTATGAATGAAATATCAGTTTTCTCTCTTTGTTCTTGAAGAACTGTGAGAATTTATCAAGGATTGATTCTTGAATTATCAACTTGACTTATCTCCCTCATTCTTCTCTTGTTCTTGGGAGTGGCGTCTTTGTTATCTTGGTTCGTGGTTCGCTAATCATTGGGTCAAGGTACATTCTTTTATTTTCTTTTTATCAATTCCTGAATTAAACTTTCTTGGGGTTGTTGATTCAAATTGCTTGTGGGTGTCGTATCATATATACGGGGTTCTCATCATTTGGTATCAGAGCTTTAGGTTAATTAATTTGGGATTTATTTCACCGAAAAAAAAAAAAAAATCAGACCTGTTCATCTTCTTTCTTGTCATATTGGTACTGTTCACGTCATCTTATTTGCAAGATACTGTTCACGCATCTTGATTTGCAAGTTACTGTTTACGCATCTTTATTTTACGTTACTGTTCACGTCATCACAAAAGGCAAAAAAAAAAAAAAAAAAAAAAAAAAAAAAAAGAAGAAAAAAAAAACAGAGAAAAAAAAATCCAGGAAAAAAAAAAAAAGGAAAAGAAAGAAAAGAAAATCTTAATTATAGGAAGTTGACACTTTATTTCCTTTCTTGTTGGGCATCTTACTTAAGGAAAGCATTTAAAGTCAATCTTATTTCTTTCCTTTTATATTTTTGCCTAAACAAAAAGGAATCAATTTAAATTCCTTCCTATTTTGTTCTTGCCTAAACAAAGAAATTAAATTTATTTCTTTCCATTCTGGTCTTGTCTAAACAAAGAAATTAAATTTATTTCTTTCCATTCTGGTCTTGCTTAAATCAAGAGGGCAAATTTTTATCATTCCTAATTTAATTCCCATTGAAATCATCTAGTTTCCATTTGTTTCTTACTTTGATCATAATTCATTTCTTTTGTGACTTTATTGTTTCTTAAGTGTCTTTCTTGTTTCCTTATTTCTTTTCATAAACGTGTGTTATTCTTTTGTCAAAGATTAGTCAAGGTGATTACTTTAAGGTTGACCTTGATAGGTTGATTAGTTCCATAAAGAACTTAGAGACAAAACTTGAGTGTGGACAGGGAGTGTTGAATTACATCACGAGTGTTAGGTAAAAACAAGAGTGACGAGTGATAAATACGTGAGGATTAGAGTGAAACACGTGAGGGAGTGTTGTGAGATTATTTCTCTCTAACATTCTTTGCAGGTTTCAATCATGTCTTCAAGTAATGAAAGAGATGAAGGAGGAGAAAAGATTGGTGAGGAAAATGTGCTCAAAGCAATGCAGCAACAATTTGAGAGAATGAATGTGGTGTTTGGAGACATTAGAGATCGATTGGAGAGACAAGATGAGGCCATAGCTAATTTGCAAAGAGGGCAACAAAGGAGGACTCCAGAATTACGTGGTGGTGATGATGAGTATGAGGATGAATTTGGGGTATTCAATGGAGATGAATTAGAATTCGAAGATAATGCCTTGAATGCTCATAGGGACCGCTTTAGAGGTGGTAGAGGTGGACGTGGAGGTAGAGGTAATGGCAATAGGGATAATAGGAATTATGGGATTGGGAATGAGAGAGGAAGATGGAATGATAGACAGGATAGGGATCTTAGTAGCATAAAGATGAAAATACCCTCTTTCCAAGGGAAGATGGATCCTGATGTGTACCTTGAGTGGGAGAAACGAGTGGAGTTAGTTTTTGAGTGTCATAACTTTGCCGAGGAGAAGAAAGTGAAGCTAGCCGCAGCTGAGTTTGTGGATTATGCTGTCGTTTGGTGGGATCAGTTAGTGTTGAATAGAAGGAGAAATCGAGAGCGTCCTATAAACACTTGGGATGACGTGAAAGCCGTTATGAGGAGGCGATTTGTTCCTAGTTCGTACTATAGGGAGCTATACCAACGATTGGCAGGTCTTACACAGGGTTCTAGGAGTGTAGAGGATTATTACAAGGAGATGGAGATAGCCATGGTTAGAGCCAATGTGTATGAAGATAGGGAGGCTACTATGGCTCGATTCTTGCAAGGGTTAAACAGGGACATTGCTAACATTGTGGAGTTGCAGCATTATGTCGAAGTGGAGGAAATGGTTCATATGGCCATGAAGGTGGAGAGGCAACTCAAGCGAAGGGGTACCATGTCACGGTATGGTAGTAATTCAGGTTCTACATCCTCGTGGAAGTCAACTTGGGGTAAAAAGGATGAAAAGACACCTTTCAAGCCAAAGGCCGAGGGTACTAAACCTAAGGAGGGTGGTGGTAGTCACGATAAGGGCAAGTCTGAGGAAAGTCAGAAGAGAAATAGGGACATTAAATGCTTTAAATGCTTAGGTAGAGGGCATATCTCTTCTTAATGTCCTAATAAGCGAGTGATGATCTTGAGGGAAGATGGAGATGTAGAAACCGAAGGTGAGAGTGATGATGATGAGATGCCACCGTTGGAAGATGCTAGTGATGTTGAGGTTGCATATCCTGTAGATGGGAGATTGTTAGTAGCTAGACGCGCTTTGAGTGTACAGGTGAAGAAAGGTGATGAGGTGCAACGTGAGAATATTTTCCATACTAGATGTCATATCAAGAATAGAGTTTGTAGTATGATCATTGATGGGGGCAGTTGCACTAATGTTGCTAGCACTGAGTTAGTAGAGAAATTGAGCTTGACTACTTTTAAGCATCCTAAACCATACAGATTACAATGGTTGAATGATTGTGGAGAAGTTAAGGTGACGAAACAAGTGCTAGTATCATTTGCTATTGGTAGGTACAAAGATAAGGTGTTATGTGATGTTGTACCTATGCACGCAGGTCACTTGCTTTTGGGACGCCCATGGCAATATGATAGGAAAGTGACACATGATGGGTTTAAGAATAGATATTCTTTTACCAAGGATGGACGAACGATCACTCTTGTGCCTTTAACACCTCAACAGGTGTATGAAGATCAAGTGAGAATAAGAGCGAGTGAGCAAAGAAAAGAGAGTGAGAGAAAAGGAAAGATTGAGAGTTCAAACACTAGTGAGGTTGAGAGAGAGAGTGACCAAACACTAGAGCATGAGCAAAGAAAAAGTGGAAAGATCGAGTGCAAAGGAGAGAATGAGAGAACAAAAAGTGAGAAAAAGAAAATGAGTGTTTATGCAAAAGAGAGCGATGTGAGGGCTGCTTTTCTAGCTAAGCAGCAAATGTTTGTATTTTTGTACAAAGACACTTATTTTTCTAACTCTGACATTGGTGTTTCTTTGCCTAGTGTTGTTACAACTCTTTTGCAGGAATTCCAAGATGTATTCCCTGAGGAGATGCCGGATGGATTGCCACCGAAGAGGGGAATAGAGCATCAAATTGACTTCATACCCGGAGCTTCAATTCCAAACCGTCCAGCTTATAGGAGCAATCCCGAGGAGACAAAAGAGCTTCAAAAACAGGTTGAGGAGTTGTTGAAGAAGGGGTATGTGAGAGAGAGCATGAGTCCATGTGCTGTACCAGTTCTACTTGTACCTAAGAAGGATGGGACTTGGCGTATGTGCGTCGATTGCAGAGCTGTCAACAAAATTACAGTTAAGTATCGACATCCCATACCTAGATTAGATGACATGTTGGATGAGTTGCATGGATCTTGTGTGTTTTCTAAAATTGATTTGAAAAGTGGATACCATCAAATTAGAATGAAAGAAGGAGATGAGTGGAAAACTGCCTTTAAAACTAAACATGGTTTATATGAGTGGTTAGTAATGCCTTTTGGTTTAACTAATGCACCTAGTACTTTTATGAGGCTAATGAATCATGTTTTGCGTTCTTTCATTGGAAAATTTGTTGTGGTCTACTTTGATGACATATTAGTGTACAGCAAAAGCATAGATGAACATGTTAGGCATTTGCATTGTGTGCTTGATGTGTTAAGGAAAGAACAGTTGTATGCTAATTTGAAAAAAATGTTCTTTTCGCACTGAAAGGATTGTGTTTTTGGGTTATGTTGTTTCATCAAGAGGGATAGAGGTAGATGAAGAAAAGGTTAAGGCTATTAGGGAGTGGCCTATACCTAGGAATGTTAGTGAGGTGCGTAGTTTTCATGGGCTAGCTAGTTTTTATAGAAGATTTGTTAAAGATTTTAGCACCATCGCTGCACCGCTAACTGAGGTTGTGAAAAAGAGTGTGGGTTTCAAATGGGGTAGTGAGCAACAACATGCATTTGATTTGATTAAGGATACATTGTGTTCTGCACCATTGCTTGCATTGCCTGATTTCTCTAAGACATTTGAGATAGAGTGTGATGCATCGGGGATAGGTATAGGGGTTGTTCTTATGCAAGATAGGCGTCCTATAGCTTATTTTAGTGAGAAACTAAGTGGAGCATCATTGAATTATCCTACTTATGATAAGGAGTTGTATGCTTTAGTTAGGGCCTTAGAAACTTGGCAACATTATTTGTGGCCTAAGGAATTTGTAATCCATACTGATCATGAGTCGTTGAAGTTCTTGAAAGGACAAAGTAAGTTGAGTAGGAGGCATGCTAAATGGGTAGAGTTCATAGAAACGTTTCCTTATGTGATCAAGTATAAGCAAGGAAAGGAAAACGTTGTAGCTGATGCCTTATCTCGTAGGTATACTTTGATTTCTACTTTGAATGCAAGATTATTGGGTTTTGAGCATATCAAGGAATTGTATGTGAATGATCCTGATTTTGCTTCTGTGTATGTCGCATGTGAGAACACTGCTTTTGGAAAATTCTATAGGCATGAGGGATTTTTGTTTAGGGAGAATAGACTATGTATTCCTCAAGGGTCTATCAGAGAGTTGTTAGTTAGGGAAGCACATGGGGGTGGACTAATGGGACATTTTGGTGTTAGGAAAACTTTAGATGTGCTAGATGAGCATTTCTTTTGGCCGCACATGAAGAGAGATGTTGAGAGAGTTTGTGACAAGTGCATAACATGTAGACGGTCGAAGTCTAGGGCTTTACCGCATGGTTTGTATACACCTTTACCCATACCTAATGAACCTTGGATTGATATTTCTATGGATTTTGTATTGGGTTTACCTAGGTCCAAAAAGGGCCGAGATTCGGTATTTGTTGTGGTTGACAGGTTTTCGAAGATGGCTCACTTCATACCATGTCACAAGACTGACGATGCCACACATGTCGCTGATTTATTCTTCAAGGAGATTGTTCGACTTCATGGAGTGCCGAAAAGTATTGTTTCGGACCGAGATGCAAAGTTCTTGAGTCATTTTTGGAGGACTTTGTGGGGAAAGTTAGGGACAAAGCTATTATTTTCTACTACTTGTCATCCGCAAACCGATGGACAAACGGAGGTGGTTAACAGGACTTTGGGTACCTTGCTACGTTCCATCATCCAAAAGAACTTGAAGAATTGGGAAGATTGCTTGCCACATGTAGAGTTTGCTTACAACAGGAGCATGCATTCGACTACTGGTTGTTCGCCATTCAAAGTTGTGTATGGATTCAATCCACTTACTCCAATGGATTTGATACCTTTGCCTATGGAGGAAAGAGCGAACTTGAATGGGATGAAGAAAGCTGAGTTTGTTAGGCAATTACATGCAAAAGTAAGGCAACATATTGAGAGGAGGACCGAGCAATATGCTACTCAAGCTAATAAAGGACGAAAGAAAGTTGTGTTCGAACCAGGAGATTGGGTTTGGGTGCATATGCGTAAGGAGAGGTTTCCTGAGCAACGGAAATCTAAGTTGCAGCCACGTGGAGATGGTCCATTCCAAGTGCTTGAGCGCATCAACGATAATGCATACAAGATAGACTTACCAGGTGAGTATAATGTTAGTGCTACCTTTAATGTTTCTGATCTTTCTCCTTTTGATTTTGATGCAGGTACAGATTTGAGGACAAATCCTTTTGAGGAGAGAGGGAATGATGGAAACCAAGGAAGCAAGCCTATTGATCCTTTGAGCATCAACGGAGGACCTATGACAAGGGCTAGAGCTAAAAGAATGAAGGAGGCATTAAATGGGCTGATTCAAGAGATTTGGGCCAAGAGTCTTACGCAACAAGGGTTGGATGACATGGAAGGGACTTCAAGGCTTCAAAACATGATTCAAGTCCAAGATCATAAAGTTTAAAGGCTTGGGTGGTTATTTGAAGGCAAATTGGGCTGGTTCCATTTTTTTGTATTAGTTTGGGATTAATTTGTCTCATGGGCTGGTTTAATTAAGTTAGTTTATTTAATTAGTTTGTTAAGTATCAAACTTTCATTACATTGGGCTTTTATTTACTTAATTTCGTGATGGGTCATGGGTTTATGTTTTAGGCTGTCAAATTTAGTTATTTTAAGCCCAACTTAGCTTTTTCAAGCCCAAGTGGGGTGTATTAAGGTATTAGGACATCCAAGTGATGTTTAGAAGCTAGGGTTTCATTTATTTTTCCTATAAAAGGCCATGTAAACCTCATAAACGTGATTAGCCAATTTTATGAATGAAATATCAGTTTTCTCTCTTTGTTCTTGAAGAACTGTGAGAATTTATCAAGGATTGATTCTTGAATTATCAACTTGACTTATCTCCCTCATTCTTCTCTTGTTCTTGGGAGTGGCGTCTTTGTTATCTTGGTTTGTGGTTCGCTAATCATTGGGTCAAGGTACATTCTTTTATTTTCTTTTTATCAATTCCTGAATTAAACTTTCTTGGGGTTGTTGATTCAAATTGCTTGTGGGTGTCGTATCATATATACGGGGTTCTCATCACAAGACATAGATGAGAATGTGGGAGATAAGTCATGGTTTTGATCGCCACAAGCATTGCTTGATAAGATCACATGTTTAACAATGAACAAAAGAGAAACCAGTCTCTATTCTTTTCATTCAAGAAGTTGGCTACATCATTCAACTTCTGTTTGCTTAGGGTTACAAGTCTATTTATAGACAAAATAAAAGCTAACATGAAACCCTAGGCCCCTAACACTTGGGCTCACTAATTATACTCATGGGCTTAAATTAAATTAAATGTTTCAGCCCAAATAACATTAGTTAAAATAAAATAAACTAACTTAATTTAAAACCCATTACATTTAAAATAAATCAGCCCAAATTGTTTAAAGCCCAATTAACTCCAATTGCCTTCAATTAGCTCCCAAAGCCTTCAAGATTAAGTCCAACAATCTTCAAGATTAGCCCAATTGCCTTTAATTGCCTCATTGTCCAAATTGTCTCGTCGTCCTCCATGCTCGCTATCTTGATTTCCATCATGATGTCTCTTTGTTCTCATCAGAATTGATATGGAAATCGAAAGAAAACTCATTGAATGTTAAATAACCATTTCGCGATTAAACATCTTGCAATCGTACGAAAAATATGCTCGGTGAATTTAAATGGAATTTACATTATTCTTTGATATGCTCGAATGTGAAATTGATAAGAAAATGTAATGAGATTGATGGTATTAATATGAGCTAGGTTCGGCCAACATAGAAAATCATTGATTCGAAATTGTCGCTTGATCCGTTAGTATGAAATTTAGGCTTCATACGATGTCGTTTGCGTGTTTAAATAATTAGAATTTCGAACAGAAGATAAACACGAATAATCAACGTTGAAACGACTTTAAAAAGGATGTTTCGAATTGTTGATATAATAATAGGTGATTATGAAATTATTTGAACAAATAGTGTTGATTGTAACGTAACCTAAAAATAGAAAACAAAAATGTGTAGGTTACGTGGAGGTGAGGAAATCTTTCCGTTGAATTTAAACTTATTGCGAACTAGGAAATAAGATGAGTGTCCTAATTAAAATATTTTGAAATGTTTATATTTCTATTCATATTGATTTTATATGATGAATTTAAATTCATGTTGTTTACGAATGAAAGTTTACTTTTAAGATTGATGAATTGCCATGCGAGAACCATTTTGCATGAATTATTGAAGATTTTACATGAAATGTGAATGATTAGAAAAGCAAAATGAATAGAAATGATTTGTGAGACTATGATATGCCTTAAAGGTATCCTGATATTACCGGTTGAGGTTGAGTACCCTAAGCGTGCATTGGCAATGTTTGTTAGGAGTGTCTATCACTAACAATGGGAGGAAATGTGTCCGTTGGTTTAGTCCCCTATGTCGCCCAATGCACGTACAAGCTATATTATTAGCTAGCTTCCACCTAAGCGAAAGTAAATTCCGCTCCATAGCGAAGGTAAATTCTGCTAAGCACATACCGGATAGATGTCTTCAGCGAATGTATTTAGCCGCTTCTAGTGAAGGTAAATTTCGTTAGTAGATACCAAATAGATGGCCTATGCGAGGGTAAATTTCGCACCGAGCGATGGTAAATTTTGCTCCGCTATATACCAGTATATCATATGAAATGATTTATTAGTGGTTGGTTTGTTTTACTTAAAAGTTTTTTGAAAACTGAAACATCACCACTATTTACGATTTATGGCAGAAAATGAAACCATGCAAAACGATATTTTGTACATCTATTGATACTTGAAAAGCATTTAAGAATTGTCTTCCGAAATCAGAAAATTTGTTTTTCAATACATTATAAAATTTACAGATTTTCGATGCATGGATTGTAATGATATTAATGTTTATTCATACTTTTAAATTTTATATGGTTCTCAGGAAATATATTTAATATTTACAGCATGATTATATTTATGAAATTATGTTTAAAGTTTTTAGGAAGGACATTTTGAAATTAAATTGAATGGAAATAAACATGACACTCACTGAGCTTATTAGCTCATCTAGTTTTACTATTTTATAAGTGAAAACCTCCTAAGAACAGATACAGGTGCGGGTACTACAGTAGTAAGGACTCCAGCCCCAGAGTAGCCCATTATTGTCGAGTGCTGTGTTGATGTGAAATTTTGTGAACACATGTATGATATTTATGATTTTGACATCTTATGAAACGAATTTTGTATATAGTTGTATATGTCTTTTGGAAAACTTGTTTATACATGAGTTGTTTATAATTCCAAGTTATCTTTTAAATTAAAGCATGATTGTGGTTGTTGTGATTTTGAAATGAGAGCCTGAAGCCCAGTAGTTGAGATTTATATTAAAATAGAAGTGTACAGGTTTTCAGTAAACTTTTACAGGGTAAAATTTTTAGAAAAACAGTCGTTGTGCTGTCAAATTTTTATAAATTTTGTTTGTAAATGTAAATTTAAAATGAAAAAAAAAAAGAAAAGAAATTCCCACCCATTTTTGTTAATTGGGAAAATTCTAAAAGTTTAATAAAGGTTTAGCTTCATGGAAACCTTTCAGCCGAAGAAATTCTCGGCTGGAAGGCCACTATGGGTTATCGGGCTAGTCACCTTGTGACAGGCCTCAACTCTTACACTCAAGACGACCTGCCCAGCATCCTCACGGTGGCCTTCCAGTCGGGATCCTCTTTGGCTAAAAGGTTCTCTTAAAACTAAGTCTTTTTACTTTATATTGAAAACCTCTTATTGAATTTATTTTCTAACGAAAATGCGTGAGAACGTTTTTCATTTTAAATTTACATTTACAAAACAGAATTTTATAAAAATTTTGACAACACAACGGTTGTTTTTCTGAAAATTCCATCTTGTAAAATTTCATTTGAAACTTGTATACTTCTATTTCAAATCATTTCTTAACTACCGAGTCTCAAGCCCTCCTTCCACAATTTCACAAACATTCACAAACATGCTTTAACTTTAAAGATGATTTCAAATTCGTAACAAAATCATGCATAATTATATTTTTCAAAAGTGGCATATATATAAATACAAAATATTTCACAAGTTTTAAAATTTATAAATGTCATACATGAATATTTACAGAAATTCACAATAGCACTCGACAACATCCTACAACTCTAGGGTGGGTGTCCTTGCTATAGAGGTATCTACACCTATACCTGTTCTTAGGAGGTTTTATTTATAAAACATCAAACTAGATGAGCTAAATAAGCTCAGTGAGTGTCGAATATCTATCTATACAAACTATTTTCAAAAATATCCTCCCTAAAATCTTAAAACACAAATTCAAAAATATAATCATACTGTAAATATTAAATATACTTATTGAGAACATTTAAATTTAAAAGCATGAATAAACATTTACATCAACATAATCCATGCATCGAAAATCTATAATTTAATATCGAATTGAACAGCAAACTTTTTGGTTTTTGAAAACGATTCTGAAAATGCTTTGTAAATATCAAACGATGCATAAAATATTATTGTGTATGATTTTCATTTTTCTGCCAATAATCATAAACAGTGGTGGTATTTCAATTTTTTAAAGGCTTTTGAGTAAAACAACCCAACCACTGATAATTCATTCATATGGTATACTAGTATAAGGCGAAGCGGAATTTATCCTTGCACAGGCCATCTAATAGGTATCTACTAGCAGAATTTATCCTCGCTAGGAGCGGTATTTATCCTCACTCAAGACATCTATCCGATAATTGCATAGCATAATTTAACCTCGCTACAAAGCGGCATTTATTATCATTCAGGTGGAAGCTAGCTAATAAAATATCTCGTACGTGCAATGGACAACACACGGGACTAGACCAAGGGACACATTCCCTCCCGCTGTTAGTGACAAACACTCCCGACAAACACTGCCAATACACACTTAAGGTACTCAACCTCAACCGGTAATATCAGTATACCTTTAAGGCATACCATAGGCTAACAAATCATATCCATTCATTTTGCTTTTCATTAAATCATTCACATTTCATGCAAAATATTCAATAGTTCATGCAAAATAGTTCTCGTATGGGATTTCATAAATCACAAAATAAACTTTCATTCGTAAACAACATGAATTTAAATTCATCATATAAAATTAATATGAATTGAAATATAATCATTTTGAAACATTTTTATTAGGACACTCACCTTATTTCCTAGCTCACTATTAAATTTAAAATCAATGGGAAAGTTTCCTTGCCTCCGCGTAATCTACACGTATTCTTATTCTATTTTTAGGTTACGTCGCAACCAACGTAATTCTTTTAAGTAATTCCATAACCACATATTATTATATCAACAATTCAAAACATCCTTTTTAAAGTCGATTATTCTCATTTATCTTTCGTTCGAAATTCTGATTATTTAAACACGCAAATGACATCATACGAAGCCTAAATTCATATTAACGAATCAAACGGCATTTTCGAATCAACAACTCCCTATGTTGGCCAAACCTAGCTCACATTAATACCATTAATCTTATTACGTTTTCTCATCAATTTCACATTCAAACATATCAAATAATGATGCAAATTCCATTTAAATTCACTAAGCATCACTTCCGAACGATTACAAAACGTTTAATCACGAAATAGTTATTTAACATCCAACGAGTTTTCTTTCAATTTCTATATCAATTCCATCATCCAAATATTCCATAAAATTACACAAACCAATCAAAAACAATTTTCCATAATCAAATCACCACTTTGGCCGAATTCACCTCATGCATATCCACTAAGTTTTATTTTTTTCATTACAACATCAAAACCCAATTTTCAACACATATTCAAGCATGGAAATCATTCAAATAACTCAGATTCAAAATGGACCATTTCAAGCTCTCTCTTGGCCGAATGCATCATGCATTAACACATCAATATTTCATCAAGTTTCAACACTTAATTTTACACCAAAACATCACCAAACTCATGTCAAAACAACAAAAATTAGATTTGTACTTCTCAAGCAAAACTTGGTCGTGAGCTATATCAATATGCATATCACTTTCTACACTTGATTCTACACTAATTCCATATGCAAACCAACCTCCACACTAATGAGGTTGCAAATCCTAAAACCCAAACATATTTCACAAAAATCCAACCATTTACTCAACAAAATTTCATAAAAATCAAAACTTACCTCTTGAAAAAGTTGGAAATGGCTTCTAGTTTTGATTATCACCCTTGCATGTGGTAAATCTCTTCAAAAATGGCTTCAAACCTCCTTGGAACACAAGCTGTCTCGATCAGCCCTCCTTTTCTCCTCTCAAAGCCGAACTCTCTTCCTCTCACATATTTCGATTTTTGCTCTCAAATGTAGTTTGTTGGTCAAATGAATGTGCAAATGAATGATTATTGTTTGTTTCTTGCTTTCATTTGAATATACATATACTTAGTCAACACCTTACACTTGTCATTCTTCCATTAAAAATCATCATACACTTGTCTTTTGTTTATTTGTCAATCCTCCACTAACATACCACTAGGATTTCCACTAACTTGCATTTCTTTTGTAAATTTCCAATCCCTAAAATACTTTTTTCATATTTGAAATTGTTTCAGGTCCATCTGAAAATTATTCGAGAACTAAATTAACACTTCTAGAAATTTATTAAAATTCGATTAACATCTACGGGCACCAAAAACAATTATTATATAACTTTGGAAACGAAATCATTTCCGATCCTATCCGGAATTCTACTAAAATTAAATTTTCACATCCGAGTACTGGAAATTATTTTATTTCTCTACAATTACTATATACAAGACACTAATAGAATTGAGTATATTCATCCCATATACTTCGAATCACTTAAAATCTCTTCGAAAGGACTTAACTTCACTCCGTTTTAGTTTCCATTAATTCTATTATTAATATTGAAACTTTTATCTATAAAATCCATTTTTCGAAAGTTTTTACTCATATGGACCCTTTTTCCGTCCGGAAACCCTATTCATCGAAAAATAAAATTATTTATCATAAAACAGAGTTTTGGGTTTTACACCTTGAGTATAAGAGTTAGGACCCGTAATATATGATGCAACCAAAGGGATTTGTGACTTAGGTTTAGAACAAAAGGTTTGCAAGTTGCGAAGGTCTATTTATAAACTTAAGCAAGCTTCTCGATCTTGGAATATTATATTTGATCCTTCGATCAAATCTTATGATTTTGAGCAAAATGTTGATGAAACTTGTGTATACAAGTGTATTATCGATAAGAAAGTGATTTTCCTTGTAATTTTATGTTAACTATGTCCAACTAATTAGGAATAATGTATGAGCATTATCTGATATAAAAAGCTGGCCTACTAACCAATTCCAAATAAAAGATTTTGAGAGACTAGTTATGTTCTTAGGATTCAAATCATACGAGATCGCAAGAATAAACTGTTAGCATTGTCTCAAGTATCGTTCATCGATAAAATCCTAGTACATTTTGCAAAGTAAGAATTCCAAGAAAGGTAATTTACTTTATTGGTATGGAATTTATTTGTCTAATGAATAGTGTCCTAAAACATCTTAAGAGATTAAGTATATGAGATGGATTCTCTATGCCTTCATAGTAGGTAGTCTCAGTATCTTCTGCTATACACGAGATTGGATATATGATTTTCAGTGGGAGTTGTCAGTCGTTATCAATCTAACCTAGGATTAGATCATTGGGTGGTAGTAAAACGTATTCTTAAGTATTTTCGAAGAACGAGAATCTATATGCTTGTGTATTTTGGTGGGAATTTGATTCCAATAGGATACATAGATTCTGAATTTCAGTCGAATATGGATTCAAGAAAATCCACGTCTAGATCAGTATTCACTAGTATGGAAGAGTGTTAGGCAATCTTGCATTGTTAACTCCAATATTAATGCTGAATAAGTAGCAGCTTGTGAAGTGGCTAAGGAAGCGATTTGGCTCTATAAGTTCTTGATAGATTTTGAAGTTATTCCAAATTTGAATAAGTCACTTATACTTTATTGTGATAAAAGTGGTGTAGTGGCTAATTCTAAAGAACAAAAAAGCCATAAGTGTGAGAAGCATATACAAAGAAAGTACCATCTCATTAGGGAGATAGTACAGAGAGGGGATGTGTTAGTGATAAAGATCACTTCACAGGTGATGAGAACCCCGTATATAACGATACGACACCCACAAACTAATTGAAACACAACCCCAAGAAAGATTAAAACAGATTTATAACAAAGAGGAATTTTGACCCATTAATTATATGTCAATCAGAAAACCAAAGTTATAAAGAACTTTGACCCAATGATTAGAACTCAATCAAGAACCAAAATTATCAAGAAGGATATTGACGCCACTCTCAAGACATAGATGAGAATGTGGGAGATAAGTCATGGTTTTGATCGCCACAAACATTGCTTGATAAGATCACATGTTCAACAATGAACAAAAGAGAAACAAGTCTCTATTCTTTTCATTCAAGAAGTTGGCTACATCATTCAACTTCTGTTTGCTTAGGGTTACAAGTCTATTTATAGACAAAATAAAAGATAACATGAAACCCTAGGCCCCTAACACTTGGGCTCACTAATTATACTCATGGGCTTAAATTAAATTAAATGTTTCAGCCCAAATAACATTAGTTAAAATAAAATAAACTAACTTAATTTAAAACCCATTACATTTAAAATAAATCAGCCCAAATTGTTTAAAGCCCAATTAACTCCAATTGCCTTCAATTAGCTCCCAAAGCCGTCAAGATTAAGTCCAACAATCTTCAAGATTAGCCCAATTGCCTTTAATTGCCTCATTGTCCAAATTGTCTCATCGTCCTCCATGCTCGCTATCTTGGTTTCCATCATTCCCGCTTTCCTCAAGACGATTTGTCCTCAAATCGTGACTCATCTGGTTATCTGAAGTCTTGATTAATAACCTGAAAATAATTTTAGAAAAAAAACCTCACACTCCTTCACGTGTTTCACTCCATGTGTTTATCACTTGTCACTCTTGAAGTAATCACCTTGACTAATCTCAACAAGAAAGGTACACATTTATGAAAGGAAATAATGGAATAAGAAAGACATTCAAGAAACAATGAATACACAAAAAGGAATTAATTGTGGTCAAATTGATAAACAAATGGAAACAAGATGATTTCAAGGAAGTAATTAGGAAGGAAATAAAATTGATTCCTTTTATTTTGACAAGAATATAAAAGGAAAGAAATAAGATTGACTCCCTTTAAATACTTTCCTTATATGTAAAATGCCCAACTAAAAAGGAAATAAAATCTCAACTTCCTACAATTTAAGAATTCCTTTCTTTTTCTTTTTTTTCTTTCTTTTTTTTTTCTGCTCTCTTTTTTTTTCTGATTTTTTTTTCTTTTTGGCTTTTTGTGATGACGTGAACAGTAACTTACAATCAAGATGAAAAATAAAAACACACCAAAATAGTGACGTGAACAGTAACCAAAAGAAAGAACAAATCTTTTTTTTTTTTTTTTTTTTTTTGAAAAAAAAAGATAAAATTGGATAGTCAAACCTGAATTAATTCCCAAAGCTCTGATACCAACTGATGAGAACCCCGTATATAACGATACAACACCCACAAACAAATTGAAACACAACCCCAAGAAAGATTAAAACAGGTTTATAACAAAGAGGAATTTTAACCCATTGATTATATGTCAATCAGAAAACCAAAGTTATAAAGAACTTTGACCCAATGATTAGAACTCAATCAAGAACCAAAATTATCAAGAAGGATATTGACGCCACTCCCAAGACATAGATGAGAATGTGGGAGATAAGTCATGGTTTTGATCGCCATAAACATTGCTTGATAAGATCACATGTTCAACAATGAACAAAAGAGAAACAAGTCTCTATTCTTTTCATTCAAGAAGTTGGCTACATCATTCAACTTCTGTTTGCTTAGGGTTACAAGTCTATTTATAGACAAAATAAAAGATAACATGAAACCCTAGGCCCCTAACACTTGGGCTCACTAATTATACTCATGGGCTTAAATTAAATTAAATGTTTCAGTCCAAATAACATTAGTTAAAATAAAATAAACTAACTTAATTTAAAACCCATTACATTTAAAATAAATCAGCACAAATTGTTTAAAGCCCAATTAACTCCAATTGCCTTCAATTAGCTCCCAAAGCCTTCAAGATTAAGTCCAACAATCTTCAAGATTAGCCCAATTGCCTTTAATTGCCTCATTGTCCAAATTGTCTCGTCGTCCTCCATGCTCGCTATCTTGGTTTCCATCACATCACCAAAGGATCCATTGCATATTCCAATTGGGCCAATTACAAGGGCAAGGGCTAAGAGGTTCAAAGAAGCACTTAGTGGATTGATTCAAGAGATTTGGACTGATTCTAAAATGGTGAATTCCAAGATGGGCCCAAAAGAAGATCAAGGCTTAATCAATTTAATTAAAGCAATTGGTGGAGCTAATTCTAGCTAATTTCGTGCTAATAAAGACTTTCCAATAAGGAGCATTTTTCTTGTTCAACAAGACTTTCCATTATGAGCAGATTCTTGGTCATTAAAACTTTCCAATATTGAGTTGATTCTTGGCCATCAAGACTTTCCAATATGAATTTGATTTTCTTGCCAATTTTCTTTCAAGACATTAGTTGCCAATATTATTATTTATTTTGCTATTTGTAAGGGCTTAATTGCCTAATTAATTATTTCCTTTTTCTACTTAGTAATTTGAGCTATATAAACCAATGTAACCCTACAAGGGAGGCAGTTGATGATTAATAATATTAGTGAGAGTATTCTCTTTGGTTCTTCGTAGAACTTTTCGAACTTATCAGGATTTTCCTGTGGCGTTCATCATAGACTTATCAATCAATTCTTCCATCATTGATTGTGGCGTCTTCACCATACCAAGGTTCTTGCTTCCATATAAGCAATGGGTCGAAGTTTTCCATACAAATCTGATTCTAGTCGATCTTGGTTCCTTACTTGAATCACGGGTTTCGTCAGTTCTTGGCGTGGTTCGTATCATTTGGTATCAGAGCACGGTTTAGTCTCAGGTTTGCCTATCTTCTTTATTTTATTCAAAAAAAAAAAAAGAATCAGATCTGTTCATCTTCTGTTGTTACTGTTCACGTCATCTTGATTTGCAAGTTAGTGTTCACATCATCTTGATTTGCAAGATACTGTTCACGTCATGTTGATTTGCAAGTTATCAGTTTTCTATATTGTGTGTGAATTCTAATAGTTAAAAAAAAAAAAAATCTAGAAACAAAAAAAAAAAAAAGTCCAGAAAAAAGAAAAGTACCAGAGAAAAAAAAAAGAACGAAAAAAAAAGGAGAAAAAAAAATTTGATATTGAGATTTAATTCTTGCAATCTTGTTTCACTTTTACATCTTTGTTTGCCTTTTTTGAGTCTCAAATCGAATTTTTTGTCCCCATTAAACCCGTAACATTTCGTCACACGACCTTGTATTTTTTTTTCTAGTTTCCAGTCGTTGAATCCAAATCTTCTTGGTGAGTTTGTGGTGAATTGTTGCTGGAAATTGTGATATTTGTTTGATTAGTTCGATAAGAACCTATAGATGATTACTACGAGTGGGAAAAGGCAAGAGTGGTGAGTGTATTAGAGGGTAAAAGCCAATATAATTTTATGAGAAAACATGAGTGAAAGTTGAGTGCATCTTATTTGAGTGAAACACGTGAGGGAGTGTGCGAGGTTTCTTTTATTTTCTTTTCCTTTTCTTTTCTAACTTTGTTTTGCAGCGAACATGTCAAACAATAAGGACAAAAATACTTACGAAAGCACGTCAGGAGAGGTTGATCCAAAGTTACTAATGGAAGCCTTAATGAGTGAGATGAGGAGAATGTTGAGAGCAGAGATGGAGCAGGTTCATGAACGACTAGATCGGGTAGAAAATGTACGTATGGAACAGCCACAAAATATTCCTCATG
This sequence comes from Litchi chinensis, assembly GCA_019925255.1. Lineage (NCBI taxonomy): Eukaryota > Viridiplantae > Streptophyta > Magnoliopsida > Sapindales > Sapindaceae > Litchi > Litchi chinensis. Next base: position 28,964,264 of record CM034463.1, on the reverse strand, counting down.
TGCGTAGGAGAGAAAGGGTTCAACCTAGGGAAATGAGAATTGAAGATGAAGAGTATTATGGGGATGGTTTTGAAGAAGAAGATGACTAGAATTCCATTGTTAGCAATAGGAGGTATGGTGGGCGGTTTAGAGAAGCTAGGAATCGGGAGGATAATAACTTGGGTAGTATTAAGATGAAAATTCCATCGTTTCAAGGCAAAAACGATCCCGAAGCTTACCTTGAGTGGGAGAAAAGGATAGAATTAGTATTTGACTGTCACCACTATTCGGAGCTTAAAAAGGTAAAACTTGCAGCCATTGAATTTTCAGATTATGCGATTGTTTGGTGGGATCAATTGGTTTTAAGCAGAAGGAGAAATAGAGAGCGTTCAATCGAGATGTGGGAGGAAATGAAAACTGTGATGAGGAGACGGTTTGTTCCAAGCCATTACTATCGGGAGTTGTACCAGAAATTGCAAAGACTTACACAAGGTAATCGAAGTGTGGAGGATTATTATAAGGAGATGGAACTCGCAATGATCCGCGCGAATGTAGAGGAGGACCGAAAGGCTACTATGGCTAGGTTCTTGGCTGGTTTGAACCCAAAAATTACTAATTTGGTAGAATTGCAGCATTATGTGGAGTTGGAAGATATGGTGCACATGGCTATCAAGATCGAGAACCAACTCAAGAGGAGAGGTTGATACATGGCAAAACCCTAGCTCGAGTTCATCGTGGAGGCCGAATACTATTAGGAAAGAGGAGAAGCAAGCCACAGCCAAGCTCAAAACTGAGCAAAAGCAAGAAACGACCAGCCATGGAAATCAAGGTAAAGTAGATTCTGCCAACACTCGAAATCGTGACATTAAGTGTTTTAAATGTCAAGGCAGAGGTCATATAGCAAGTCAATGTCCCAACAAAAGAGTTATGGTATTGCGAGAGGATGGCGAGATTGAATCGGATGATGAAGATGACGCCAAGTCTATGCCACCATTGGAGGACGTGAATGATGAGGAATACACTGTCCAAGGTGAATTGTTGGTTGCAAGGAGAGCTCTAAGTGTGCAGGTTAAAGAAGATGATGAGGTGCAACGGGAAAACATCTTTCATACTAGGTGCCATGTTCAGAATAAGGTATGTAGTATGATTATTGATGGTGGTAGTTGTACTAATGTTGCAAGCACTACTTTGGTGGAAAAATTGGGGCTGCCAACACTTAGGCATCCACGGCCATACAAGTTACAATGGTGGAATGATAGTGGCGAAGTGAAGGTACACAAACAAGTGTTAGTCTCTTTTCGGATTGGTAAATATGAAGATGAGGTGTTGTGTGATGTTGTACCAATGCAAGCTGGACACTTGTTGTTAGGACGACCATGGCAATTTGATAGGCGTGTGAAGCATGATGGGTTCTCCAACAAATACTCGTTTGTACTCAATCAAAGACCAATCACTCTTGTTCCAATGACACCAAAATAGGTTTATGAAGACCAAGTGAGGTTGCAAAAAGAGAGTAAAAATCAGAGGGAGCCCGAGAAAAATGAGAGAGAAAAAGAAAAGAAAGATTTGGCCATTGAGAGAAAATTAGAAAGAAAACAAAAGAATTTCTATGCAAGAGCGAGTGAAATAAAAAGAGCGTTGTTTTCAAATCAGCCAATGATTGTGCTTTTGTACAAAGAGGCATTTTTAAACACTAACGAACTTGACGCCGCTTTGCCTAGTTCTATTGTTTCTCTTTTGCAGGCTTATGAGGATGTCTTTCCCGAGGAAACACCACATGGTTTACCACCAATCCGAGGGATAGAGCATCAAATTGATTTTGTACCCGGTGCAACCATTCCAAACAGGCCAGCCTATAGGAGTAACCCCGAGGAAACGAAGGAGCTACAAAGGCAGGTTAATGAATTGATGGAAAAAGGGTACGTGAGAGAAAGCATGAGTCCTTGTGCAGTTCCGGTGTTGCTAGTTCCTAAGAAGGATGGAACATGGAGGATGTGTGTTGATTGTCGAGCCATCAACAACATAACGGTAAAGTATCGACATCCCATTCCTAGATTAGATGATATGCTTGATAAATTGCATGGATCTTGCATTTTTACAAAGATTGATCTTAAAAGTGGATATCATCGGATTATAGAATGAGAGAAGGAGACGAATGGAAAACCGCATTTAAAACAAAATATGGTTTATATGAATGGTTAGTTATGCCTTTTGGGTTAACTAATGCACCAAGTACTTTCATGAGATTAATGAACCATGTTTTGCGTGCTTTTATAGGCAAATTTGTTGTGGTTTATTTTGATGATATTCTGATTTATAGTAAAAACTTGGATGATCATGTTGAACATTTAAAACTTGTTTTAGATGTTTTAAGGAAAGAAAAGTTGTTTGCTAATCTTAAGAAGTGTACCTTTTGCACGGATAAGCTTGTGTTTCTTGGATTTGTTGTGAGTGCACAAGGTATACAGGTTGATGAGGAGAAGGTACGTGCAATCCAAGAATGGCCGAGTCCCACAAATATTGGTAGTGTTCGTAGTTTTCATGGACTTGCTAGTTTTTACAGAAGGTTCATGAAAAACTTTAGTAGCATCACCGCACCGCTTACCGAAGTCATCAAAAAGAACGTTGGATTCAAATGGAGAGACGAGCAAGAGAAGGCGTTTCAATTGATCAAGGAAAAATTAACTCATGCTCCTTTACTTGCTTTGCCTGATTTTACTAAAACGTTTGAAATTGAATGTGATGCTTCAGGTATTGGTATAGGTGCAGTCCTTATGCAAGGAGGAAGGCCAATTGCATACTTTAGCGAGAAACTAAGTGGGGCAACCCTAAACTACCCTACTTATGACAAAGAATTGTATGCATTGGTTCGGGCTTTGGAGACATGGCAGCATTACCTATGGCCTAAGGAATTCGTGATTCACACTGATCATGAGTCCTTAAAGCATTTGAAAGGCCAACACAAGTTGAACAAGAGACATGCACGTTGGGTGGAATTCATTGAGACGTTTCCATATGTGATTCGATACAAACAAGGTAAGGAAAACGTCGTGGCGGATGCTCTCTCTCGCAGGTATGTATTACTTTCCACTCTTGATGCTAAGTTGCTTGGTTTTGAACACATCAAAGAACTATACCCGTTAGACCAAGATTTTAGTGATGTGTATCAATCTTGTGAGAAATCTGCATTTGGGAAGTTCTTTAGGCATGATGATTATTTGCTTAGGGAAAATAAGTTGTGTGTGCCTAATTGCTCATTACGAGATTTGTTAGTGAGGGAATCGCATGGTGGAGGTTTAATGGGACACTTTGGAGTCGCTAAGACCTTAATCGTTTTGCAAGAACCTTTTTATTGGCCACATATGAAAAGGGATGTTGAGAGGATTTGTGATAGATGTGTTACATGTAGGCAGGCAAAATCTCGAGTACAACCCCATGGTTTATACACACCACTGCCCATTCCTAGTGAACCTTGGATTGATATTTCGATGGACTTTGTGCTAGGTTTGCCTAGGTCTAAATGTGGTAGAGATTCAATTTTTGTGATTGTGGATAGATTTTCTAAGATGGCACATTTTATTCCATGTCACAAAACTGATGATGCTTCACATGTTGCTGAATTGTTCTTTAGAGAGATTGTGAGATTGCATGGTATGCCTAGGATAATTGTTTCAGACAGAGATGCCAAGTTCTTGAGTTACTTTTGGAAGACCTTGTGGGGCAAGTTAGGAACTAAATTATTGTTTTCTATTACTTGTCACCCTCAAACTGATGGTCAAACTGAAGTAGTAAATAGGACTTTGTCTACTTTGTTGAGGGCTATTATAAAAAAGAACATCAAAATGTGGGAAGAGTGTTTACCATATGTTGAGTTTGCTTATAATCGTACTGTCCATTCTGCAACTAAGTTTTCACCATTTGAAATTGTTTATGGTTTTAATCCTTTAACTCCATTGGATTTAACGTCATTACCTATGTCTGAACATGTTAACTTAGATGGAAAGAAAAAGGCTGAATTTGTTAAGCAGATACATGAGAAAGCAAGACTCAACATTGAGAGGAGAACGGAGCAATATGCAAAACAAGCTAACAAAGGGCGGCACAAGTTGATTTTTGAACCCGGAGATTGGGTTTGGTTGCACTTCAGAAAAGAAAGATTTCCGGCTCAAAGGCGGTCAAAGTTGCTTCCGCGAGGAGATGGACCCTTTCAAGTCCTTGAACGCATCAATGACAATGCATACAAGTTGGATTTGCCAGGTGAGTACAATGTTAGTGCCACTTTCAATGTTACTGATTTAACTCCTTTTGATGTAGGTGAAGATTTGAGGACAAATCCTTTTCAAGAGGGGGGGAATGATGAGAACAAAGAGACATCACCAAAGGATCCATTGCATATTCCAATTGGGTCAATTACAAGGGCAAGGGCTAAGAGGTTCAAAGAAGCACTTAGTGGATTGATTCAAGAGATTTGGGCTGATTCTAAAATGGTGAATTCCAAGATGGGCCCAAAAGAAGATCAAGGCTTAATCAATTTAATTAAAGCAATTGGTGGAGCTAATTCTAGCTAATTTCGTGCTAATAAAGACTTTCCAATAAGGAGCATTTTTCTTGGTCAACAAGACTTTCCATTATGAGCAGATTCTTGGTCATTAAAACTTTCCAATATGGAGTTTATTCTTGGCCATCAAGACTTTCCAATATGGATTTGATTTTCTTGCCAATTTTCTTTCAAGACAATTAGTTGCCAATATTATTATTTATTTTGCTATTTGTAAGGGCTTAATTGCCTAATTAATTATTTCCTTTTTCTACTTAGTAATTTGAACTATATAAACCAATGTAACCCTACAAGGGAGGCAGTTGATGATTAATAATATTAGTGAGAGTATTCTCTTTGGTTCTTCGTAGAACTGTTCGAACTTATCAGGATTTTCCTGTGGCGTTCATCATAGACTTAATCAATCAATTCTTCTATCATTGATTGTGGCGTCTTCACCATACCATGGTTCTTGCTTCCATATAAGCAATGGGTCGAGGTTTTCCATACAAATCTGATTCTAGTCGATCTTGGATCCTTACTTGAATCACGGGTTTCGTCAGTTCTTGGCGTGGTTCGTATCAAATTCCATCATCCAAATACTCCATAAAATCACACTAACCAGTCAAAAACAATTTTCCATCATCAAAGTAATACCTTGGCCGAATATACATCCTACAATATATCAACTTTTGGTTTTTCATTCCAATATCAAAATCCAAGATTTCAACATGTTACCAAGCATGAAAACCACTCAATAACTCAACTCAAAATGGATCAAATCTTACCCCTCTTGACCAAATACACATGCAGCACCCAAATCAACATTTTAAGCATTTTACACGTCCAAAACAACAAAATTTATTCAACCCTATAAATTTCCTCCTTTGGCCAAATTGGATACCACATGCATGTTAAATTTCTCATTTGATTTTTACTCTAAATTCACATGCAAATCAATTTCCACACTAATGAGGTTTCAAATCCTAAAACCCAAACACATTTCATGGTAAAAATCATTAAACAACAATTCATCCATAAACTCTCCTCTTGGCCGAATTTAACACACATGACCACATCAAATTTTTCATCACTATTAGCATCAAAAGTCACATGCAAGCCATCATTTATCACATTAAGACATTAATCATTCAAGCCCAAACATAATCTCACAAAAATCCATCCATTTAGTACTCAACAAAAATTCATGGAAACCAAAGCTTACCTCTTGGCCGAATTTAACACACATGACCACATCAAATTTTTCATCACTATTAGCACCAAAAATCACATGCAAGCCATCATTTATCACCTTAAGACATTTATCATTCAAGCCCAAACATAATCTCACAAAAATCCATCCATTTACTCAACAAAAATTCATGGAAACCAAAGCTTGCCTCTTTAGAAAGGATGGAAATAGCTTCTAGCTTTGATTACCACTCTTGCATGTGCTAAATCTCTCTAAAAATTACTTCAAATTCCTTTGTATAACAAGCTGTCTCGGTCAGCCCCTTCTCCTCTTCAAAGCCGAACTCTCCCTTCCACACTCTCTCAATTTTGCTCTCAATTTGTTTGTGTTGGCCGAATGCACAAAGTGAAATGCTTTTTGTTTGTTTCTTGCTTTCATTTGAATATATATATATATATATATGCTTAGTCAACACCTTACACTTGTCATTCTTCCTTTAAAAATCACCACACACTTGTCTTTTGTTCATTTGTTATTTCTCCACTAACTTGCCACTAGGAATTCCACTAATAAGTCTTCTTTTGTAATTTTCCAATCTCTAAAAAATTATTTTCGTATTTAAAATTGTTTCAGGTCCATCTGAAAATTATTCAAGAACTAAATTAACACTTTCTTAAATTTATTATAATTCGATTAACATCTATAGTCACTAAAATAATTATTATATTACTTCGGAGACGAAATCATTTTCGGTCCTATCTGAAATTCTACTAAAGTTCAATTTTTACATCCGGGTACTGAAAATTATTTTATTTCTCTCCAGATACTATATACGGGACATTAATCGAATAGAGTACTTTTGTCTAATATACTTCAAATCACTTAAAATCTCTTCAAAAGGACTTAACTTCACTCCGATTTAGTTTCCATTACTTCTAATATTAATTTCAAAACTTTAATCTACAAGATCTGTTTTTCAAAAATTATTACTCACACGGACCCTTTTTTCGTTCGAATATCCTATACATTGAAAAAAATAAATTATTTATCATAAAACGGAGTTTTGGGTTTTACAATATAAATGCTTTCACTAAGATTGTCATTAGAGAATGTAGTCTTGACATCCATTCGCCATGTCTCATAGTTGCAACATACGGTAATGGATAGAAAAATGCAAATGAACTTAAGCATGACTACTAGTGAGAAAGTTTTTTCATAGTTAACTCTTTTTTCTTAGGTATAAGCCTTTACCATTAGCCTAGTTTTGAAGGATTCCACCTTCCTATCTATTCCTCTCCTCCTCTTGTAGATTCATTTACAACCTATAAGTTTTACCCCATCTAGATGATCTACAAGTTCCCAGACTGAGTTAGAATACATAGACTCCATCTCGAGATTCATAGCTTTAAGCCATTCCTACTTATCAAAGTTATCTAGTGCATCCTTATAAATCAATGGATTATGTACTTTGTCATTAGAGATGATGAGTTGTGCCTCTCCAAAATTGTGTAGTAAACAGGTTGTCTCACAACCCTCCCATTATAATGAGGTGGTAGATTACTCTAACAGGAATTTATTTGACATTTAAACGTGGTCTTATGTTGTTATCAACAACCGTTGTTGATTGTTCACTGGTTGAACCAAGCAATAACTTATCAAGTGTAACTTTACTTCGAGTTTTATGATCTTTTATATAACTATCTTCAAGAAATGTAATGCTTGTCGACACAAATGCTTTTTCTTCTTGATGATTATAAAAGAATCAACCTTTAATTTCTATGGGGTAACCTACAAATAGGCATACCTATATGAACATGGTTCCAATGCTTCCTAGTCTTGTTCCTTCACACATGTGTTGAACAGCATCATATGTATAAAAATGTTACAAACTAGTATTGTGACCATTCACAACTCTAAAGGTGTCTTAGGAATAAACTTGGAAAATACTATTGACAAACCTCTTGTTCCTTATACAACGATAGCTTGCCCGGCAACCCTACAGTAGTTTTCCAGTCGAAATCCCCTCCGGTTGAAAGTTCTCGTGAAGTTAAGCATTTTTAAATTTATACTCTGAAAATCCCTTTTCAAAACCCTTTTTAAGATTTATTTACCAGTGGAATTGGGTGGGAATTTTTTTTTTTAATTTAAAATTTACATTTATAAATAGAATTTTGTAAAAATTTGAGCACAACGACTGTTTTTCTGAAAATATCACCCTGTAAAATCACATTTAAAAGACCTATACACTTCAAAATCATTAATTTCTCAACTATTGGGCCTCAGACCCTTTGTAAGCCCTAACCCAGATTTATTATTTTATGGTATTAGAAATCTTCGAATTGAGTTACGGTCGAATCGTTTGCCTTAAGTAATGTTATTTTAGGTTTATTATATTTTCGTATCGCAAGTTGGATGTCGTTTGGTTGACCCCAGTACAATACAAAGTGATTAGGAGTGATTTATGTGTTAATCAAACGAGGTGAGCTCACGGAATAAAGTAAAAGATATTTTAATTCAACTAATAAGAAAAGAGATAAGTGACTTTGAAAAGTAGTGGCTATAGATGTGCCACATGTCATCTATTGACTGGTTGAAGAAATAAGTGGACTAGAATGTGCCAAGTGGACCAATAGAATTTGTGATTATCCATATTTTGGGCACTAGTGAGATTATTGAAAGTTTAAGGTAATTAAATGAAATTTTCTTAAGGGACTTTTTAGTAATTGAGTATTAGTATATATATATATATTGTTGGTTTTTGTCTCATTTGAGACATTTTGAACGTGAAAAAGAAAGAAAGAAAAGAGAGAGAGTCAGGTGAGAAGCCGAGAGAGTGACACCAAGAGAGAGAGAGAGAAGAGAAGGATCCGGTCTGAATTTCACAACGATTTCTTCACGAAAGTTGCTCCTTGTCATCTCCTCTAGTTAGCTCAATGAATTTGAAGCGAAGAGATCGCCTATTTGGTGAGTTATTTCAGTTCAAAGATTGATGTTTTATATGAAACTTATCTCATCTTTTGTTTCTTTTTCGAATTAGAGTTTAGGGATGATGAGAGGGAGGTGTGAGGATGATTTTGGTGTGATTTGTGAGTGATTTGATGGAAGAAAAATAGGTGAGAGAGAGAGGAAGTCACGACCAAAATGGGTTTTTGTGGGATCCAATTTCGTTTTCGATTCTAAGGCATTAGATGGATGTTTTAGAGGTTAGAAAATAATCTTATAAAGTTAGATTTCAAAAACGAAAAGTTTATGATCGATTTCGGAGTTAAATGGACGAGTTGAAGGGCGTTTTCTGAAACCCTTCAAAATGTGTTTGTTTAACGTTTGAAACCGTTTATTTAATCATGGTTGGGTGTTAGAACACTAGAAGATTGATTGTTAAAGTTTTCGGATGTTCGAAGCGAAAATGATTTTTACTAGTAAGCGAAATCGAATGAATTTCGTTCCAAGCTTCCAACGATGAAATTGAGTATACTGAGGTATTCCTAGGAAAGAATAAGTAGGATTCATGTAGAGAAAATGGATTTCAAAAACCTCGATTGAATAGAAATTGAGATTCGAAAGTTTAGACATTAAAGGATATTAATAGAGATAAAAGAGATTTTTATTGATTTTAATGTTATTTGAATGAGTTAAGGTCACTAAATGGATGTTTGATGTTTTAGGGTAAAAGTGGAAGAGTTCCGGAGGCATACGGAGGAGGATCAGATTCTATTTGAGGACGTATTGTGAGTGAAACTACAAGTTTTTAAAATTTATATTTCCTTAAAGTTTATTGTAAAGTTAAAAGAATTTATTATAAATAGTTATTCATTTATTACTTAAATTTATATTATAATTCTAGCATAAAGATTTTAGTTTATTATTTATGTATATGAGAATGTGCTAGAATTAAAGATTTAAGGCTTATTGCATTGAGATTTAGAATATTTTAGCGTATTAAGAAAAAGAAATTTTAATAGCCTATGGTTTACCCTAGCCCCAGTTTAGTACCCAGTCGAATGCCCTATGCGTGATACAGTAGATGGAGGAAGTCAGTAAGTGAGATTTGTGTCTAGTCGACTCTTGTGTGAGTGAGGCATGAGTAATCCGTATACACGTATAGGGTAGTGTAGTCGGTCCGTAGTGTGGGCCCGCTTTCGGCGACTACACATGGTAGATTCCCACTCCTAGTGGTTAGCTAGATTTTATATGCTACCACGCCAAGAGTAGATATTCTTTGAGTTACCATACAGGCGAGCATTAGAAAAGATTTTAAGAAAAGATTTCAGAAAGTGTTTTAGAAAAGAATTTTAGAAAGCATTTTAGTTTTTAAAAACTATTTTTGGGAGAATATTTTATACAGAAATGAGTTTTAGTTTATATAAATTATATCACTTACTGAGTTATACTCATATTTTTCTTTAAACGTTTTTCTTAAAAAATCTCCCACAGGTGCATGAGCTAGTCGTTCAGCCAACGAGGTTCAGTCAGACGTGCAGACGGACGGATAGGATGACACCTACTACATGTATATATTTTGTTATTTTGATCATGTATATGTTTATGTATATAGTTGTAAATATTTTAAAGAAATAGTGGATGCATTAGTTAAAAATGTTTTATTAAAGTTTTATGAAATTCAGTTTTAAGATTTTATTTACTTGTTTGTGGTTGTGTTGTGAGAAATGAGCCGGAGGCTCTGGAAGTTGAGAAATTGATTTCATAGAAGTGTTTTTATAAATTGTATTTGAAACTTGTAGAGGTGACATAGTTTAGAAAACAGACGGCATGTTGCCGAAATTTTTGTTAAAAAGCGAAAAAAATTTATCACTATCATCTTGTAAAAGAAGTTAAACTATCTAGCTAAATGATTTTCCGGTGTCCTGACGGGGTTCCTCCGAATTGAGTATAGGGTTCGTGGAAATTCTTTCGAAGTGCTACGAGGTCTTTCTCGGGTCCAGAGGAGGGATTCGGGAAGGGTCTCGTCACCCTTTTTTCACAAATCACAAACAATCTCAAACATACATCAACTTTAAATATAATTTCAATATTCCAAAACATGGTATGCATGAATATATCCATAATTCAAAAGTAGAATATATATTTACATGACAAGTATTTCGCATGGTTTAGAAACATAAACTTTATACTTTTATAACAAAAAGTCACAGCTGCACCCGATGGAAAATGTATCTCCTCCTGATGTGATGTCCTTGCTGCCTGAACGTTCGCACCTGTACCTGATCCTAGGAGATTTTTATTTTTCAAAACAACAAAACTAGGGGTGAACTAAATAAGCTCAGTGAGGGTCACATATTTCTATTCAAACTATTTTAAAAAATATCCTCCCTAAACCTTTTAGAAACATTTCTTACCTAATATCATGCTACATAATTAAAATAAAATTGTCTGAGAACCATATGTAAGTTAAAAGCATGAATAAATATTTATAAGCAATACAATCCGTGCAACGTAAAATTGAAAACTCAATAATAAATTGCAAAGCAGCTTTTTGATATCAATAATTATTATAAAATGCTTTTCAAACAATGATATGTGAATAACACAACATTTTGACATGCTTTCATTTTTCTGCTACAAAACATATCAGTGATGACAATTTATATTTTCGAAAAGCTTTTAAATAAAATGAGTCAATCACCGTCAATTTATTCCATATGGTATTCTAGGTTAGGTATATGGCAGAACGGAATGTGGTCCACCCCCTTTCTTGGGCCTCAACCCTTAAGGGATTCTAGGATGGCACCACAACTCATTGAATGTCGGAACGGAATGTGGCCTACCCCCTTTCTTAGGCCTCCGCCCTTAAGGGATTCTAGGATGGCACCACAACTCATTCAAACTATCCGCTTTGAGCCCCTTTCTTGAGTCTCAATCCTTAAAGGATTCTAGGCCCTTCCCGTGGGTTTCCTCCCGTTGTTAGTAATAGACACCCTTGACACTGTCATGCACGTTAGGGTATTCTGACCGGAAATATCCGAGATACCTGTAGGATGTGCCATAGGCTTACAAGAACATTTCCATACATTTACTTTTTATCCTAAAACTCACATTTCATGTATAACTATAGAAATTCATGCGAATAGGTTATCGTACGAAAATTCATTTATCATATAAAAATTAATTTTCAAACATTAAAGTATGGATGAATAGTATACATTTCAAATCATTTTCGTTAGGACACTCACTGTAACGCCCCGAATTTTCTCTATTTAAGAGAAATGAAAATATATCCGGATGAATAGTATTTTGGGATGAATAGTATCAATGTGAATAGTAAATTTTTTAGAAGCGGACCTCGAAGTCGAAAAACTCTAGAATAAGTAATGGAGTCTAAGGAAACTGAAGCAGATAAAAAATGAGTTCGTTTGAGGTAAAATGGAGCAGTTTCTGGATTCGATCTGAAATTCGAAAAGATTTTCGAAAAATTTGAAAATATAGAGAATTGTCAAAATGAGTGTTAAATGTTCAAGAAGTATTTTAGAAACTCAAATGACACTTCTAAAGGAAATTCGGATGAAAATAGAATTAATCCAGAAATCGCAGAAGGCGATTTAGTGAATTTACGAAGAGCCGAAAATGGGGCATGAAATGACTTTTAAGAGTCACCGAGGTTACCAAGAGTATGTAGGCAATCCGAATATAGGCCTCGGTGAATTTTAAAAGGATTTCGAAAAAATTTAGGAAAAGCCAAATCCGAGTGTCTCGGAAAAGTCAAATTAAGGGAAATAGGAAAAGATAGACTTGTGGGGTAAGTCACCACAAGAATGCAACACGTGGCATTGTGGATAAGGATGAGAACACTTGTCAAGATTTTATGGGTGGTATTTTTGTAATTTTGGAGATATTTTGAGGGTAAAATTGTTAATTGGAGGATTAGTATATAAAGAGAAACATGAAATGAGATGTAAGAAGAGTGCATGGTCGGCAAAGAAAAGGAAAAATAGAAGAGAGAGGTGTGAGAGAGTGTAGTCGTGAGAGGAAGAAAAAGACCGAGAGGAAGAAAGAAAAATGGAGCCGTGAAGAGGAGGAAGAAGGAAGAAGGAGGAGAAGAAGAAGAGATCTCAAGTGTGCCATCCATCCTTCTCCTTAAATCCTTCATGAAATTCTCAAGAAAATTGAAGAGGAGTGAAGGTAAGTAAATGGATTTCATGAACTAGTTTGATGGGTTTTCAAAGTTTGTGGATTAAATAAGTTTCTGATGAAATTTATGGGTTGATTAGAGGTTAATCATCATCAAATCAAGCTTGGAAAGGAAAGAAATCATCAAGGAGATTTGGGTCAAGGAAATTAGTAAGGTATGAGTTAGGGTTTATGTTATAATTTTAATGGAATTTAATGGATTTTTAGTTTAAGGCCTTTGTTGATAGTTAGATGATTATTTGATGCCATTGGATGTGATTTTTGAGTTGAAATGAAGAGGATGAATTAATT